>VZRE01007553.1:33506-52857 GCA_013396775.1 Cephalopterus ornatus | reverse complement strand
GCTAAAATATATTAGCGAAGCGTAATAATAAAACCAGTCCTAAAATAAAATACTAAAACGCAGTGCTGAAATACAATACTGAAATATGTTAATGCAATATAATGCTAAAATGCAATACGGAATATAATAATAAAACAATACATTCTACAAGAAAATTTCTAACAGTGGTAATAAAAATTTCAGTAGTAATAGTAGTAAATTGGAGAAATCCAATCCGAAACCGACAACAATGCTGAAAATTCTACTCCTGTTAACAAGTGATAAGAATAAATTCTGACAATGGTGAGTCTTACAATAATAATTTGAATAATTATAATAAATAATCACAACCCTGGTAACGATGATAATAAAAATTCTGACAATAATAATAAAAAGCAGGAGGTGAGGCGCTGCTCACTCCTTTGTGGTGACCTCGGGTGTTTGCCGTGATCCAGCAGTGACTGCACTGGAGTGGCCCATCCCGGGGTGGACCCACTGTGAGCCACCAGCCACCCCGGCAGTTCACAGTGGATCCATCCCAGACGTGCCCTTAGCTGCTGAAATGCCTGATGGCATGGAGGAGCTTGAGACCAGTGTGGAGTTTGAACCTTTTAAACCTGGTCTGACGCCAGGGAAGGGAGAAGGAATCAGTAGCTCTCCTTGTCGGCCTACGTGACCTCGGCTGAGGTGTTTGAAGGTGACAAAATCATGGCTTGTTCTGATGCAGCGAAATCAAGTGGTGTCACAAGGACAAGAAGGGATCTCTGTGTCCCTCTTTAAAGATAAAGAAAAAAACCAAACCAAACCGAACAAAAAGAAACAAAACCAAACTGGCGCCCTGATGTCTTCATGAGCCTATGCAGCCCAGCCGGCTTGGGCTGCAACTGCAAAACCACATCTGGAGGAGTGGGGTTGTACAAGAGCCTAATTGTTTGGGTGGGTATCAAAAAAGGCTACAGGTGTCGAACAGGTACCCTGCAATCCTTGATATATCTCCTGCCTTTGTCGTTGCTGTGGGTAAAGAGGGTGTGCGATTAAGTTGGGTGGAAGTCATGTTCCTTTGTGGTGCAAAGCAAGTCTTGCAAGAACAGTTTAATATTTGCTTAAAACTTTTCCGATGGATGTGTTGTTCTGACTGCATAGCAGAAAGTCACTGCTTACCCTAGTCAGCCAAAAAGCCCCAAACTTACTTTCATTGTGAAAATGCACAAAACTGGTTTCTGTGGTCTCTCATTCTATCACTGACTTAAAAAAATTGGAGTTAGAAAACTGGGCATTCAGGTGTCAGTTTTGTCACTTGAAGAACTGCATGGTTTTGGTAATGGTAACAGGTAGAAAAATGTGAAGGGCATTTGCTCAGGATGTCTCCTTTTTTCTTTCCACTTACACATAATATACTTAAAGGTAGTGCATAGCTGCAACTTGACTTTAGGGGTTTTTTCCCAGTTTGAAAACTGCACTGACAGTTTGTATCCTGGAATTGTTTTTCCCCTTTGGCTTTTCAGGCAGAATTCTGGATAAGCATCATTAGCATCACTGTCTAATGAACATGTGTTGATGAGGCACTTCCAAGTTGCACTTTTAATATATCTCTTTTAAACCTACATTTGAAAACTCTATCCCAAATAAGTCGCCTGTGTGAGGAAATACTCTTGGTTTTCATTAGCTGTAACATTCCTTGCTCAGAGTGTGTGGGAAAACCCTGTAATGCCACCTGGCACATCAGTGTTTCCTTTGAGTGAAGAACCGATTTTTTTTTTTTTACTCATTTGTCTGTTTTCACCCAGCTATTCTTAGTGTCATGTTTGTCCTTCAAACAACTTAGTTCTAAACAACAACTTTAAAAGATACCTGATGGGTCATTTGCTCAAGGTGGCTGCTGTTGACAAGTTACTTAATAGGTGCTAATACGATTTCTTGAATGGTATTTTAAGTAAATTCTGTTTAATGGATACCTCCTTGTCATGTTTACCTTAACCAGTGGAGTTTGATCATTGCTTTTTAGAAAGTGATTAAAGGGTGATATCTCAGAGTGCCATGCAACTATTAGTGAAGAAGACATTTGCTATAGACCTGAAAATCTTGGTAGACAATTGCTATCTCCTTTTTCTTGTCCACAGAGAGTTTAGGGTTGCAAGTGGAACTGCAGCTGAGCTGATATTTGGATTCCCTTTGATAAACCATCCACAGGCTTCAAAATTAAGCCATTGAGGGCCCTTTTACTGAGTGAATTTACAATGGTTGCTGTTCCAAATCCTTGGGTTCAGATGTTCGGTCTCCTGATGCTGTTTATGTTGATCTTCCCTTTAAGTTGGTCATGTGCAAAACAGAAAGCTTCCAAACTGTGAAGGAGGGGACGCATGCTGATGATGAGACTCCATCAGTTATAGAAAGAAGAAAAATACATACACACACACAAAAAGCAACCAAACAAAAAAACCCCCCAAACCCTGTTAGCTCTTATTATTTTGAGTGATTATGTGGTCTAAGTTGTGTGTGTCTGGATTTGAGTTTTGATTGTAATTGACCCTTGGAAATGTGAATATATATATATACACACATATATCTATATATGTGTGTGTGTGTGAATAATCAAGTCTATGGAGTTTTTCAGTAAATGTATCAGCTACTCAGCAGACTGGCACATGCCCATGTGGCTTACATAGCTGCATAGCAGAAATACAAGTAAATAAGATGGTTTCTCAAAACGCTTCTGACAGTGCAGGCCAAGATAAGTGGTCTTTAGCTTTTCTTCTTGTGAACTCGGAAAAATATGTAGAAGAGTTGCTCTGATGCTCTCTGTGCAAGGCACAAAGTGTCCTGCATCTAATCTTTTTTTTTTTTAGAAGTAAAATACTGCTTCCCTCTCTAGTTGAAGGCCAGAATCACTGTCACTAGCACTGTGTAAGGGATTGAAGGTACTGCAGGGGACAGTTGCAGCTCTCTTGCGAGATCAGCAAGGTGTTTTTACAAGTGAAATTTTCCAGGGAAGGCAGTAGTTTTGCTCTGTGGATTACATTACCAGTTGGATCTGAAGATTTTACAGTATTAAGCTTCTGTGCATGTACTTATTGTAATATCAGTCAACTAGATTTGCATCTGTGGTTTATTCCCATGCCCTCCTCCACCCCACAAATTTGTTTTCTGTAAACCATTTGTAAATTACTATATTTCTTACCACTTTACTGTTTGTAGCTGTGACTTCATCTGATAATTGTGTGTGCATGTGTGAAAGAATAAATGGTGCTTGAATTGTAACATAAAAAATTGCTGTCTTATATTGCTCTTGCTTTCTGAAGTCAGGTCATTTCAGGTTAGACTGGGTTTAAATTTCCTCAAACTTGGCAAGGAAAAAGCAGCGTAAGGGACTAGGGTTTGAGCATGTGTGTATGCATATTAAAAATGAAAAATATTAAATATATGAATTCTATATAAAAGTAAAGAGAGCTCTCATAGGTAGTTTGCAAAAGAACCAATTTCATACACTAAAAGATAGCTAGCAGATACTTAATTTGGAGTTTGGCATTACTGTTAGCCATCAGTTCTTTTCACAGTGCTTTTATTTTACATAAGACACTTCAAGAATAAAAAAGCAGGAAGACTTGTGAATCAGTACATTTTGTAGGCTGCACATATTTCCAGTCTTATGTGAAAGTGTTTCTGTTTGGTTTATTTTAGCCAAAGGAAAAATGTAAGTGATTTAAGTACTAAGCAACTTTGTTGGAAAATTTAACAACTGTATAAGCATTTTTAGGTTTGTTATATTTTTATATATATATTTAATTAGAATATTTATGGGAAGCTGCTGTCATGGACTTTTCAGTATGTTTTCTGTCTGTTTCGACTAGAGAAATGTCAGGGTAGGGTACCTGTCTTGGTATGAAGGCTCTAAGTCAAATAATACTTTGGGAAACAGCATCCTTGTTTTCTGTTTTTGTATTTGTTTTTTGAGGTTTGGGGCATTTTGAAATTATTTTTGCTTTTAGGCTTTGTATTCTAAGCAACACCTCCAAATGTATTCCAAAATACATAAATCTTTGTTTCTCCCAATCTGATTTAGGTGTTGGCTGACAACACTGCAGGTTTTCCAGACTAAAATGTAAATGGTGAATCTGAGTTATATTTATGCCATAAATCTCTGATTTGGCAAGACAGCCACAGAGCTGCTGTGATTCATACAAGGATGTCCCAGACATGAGCAAGCCATGTTGTTCCTTGCTGGTGTAGGAGAGTCTGGAGGCGTTCAGACAATATCTCTGCAGCGGTCTGCAGGTGCATATTCTGGACGAGTTTTGAATGCAGTCTATTATATTTAAAGGCTGTTCTAAGAAATTAGATAGGGAAGGTGTGTTTTAGTTTAAGGCTGGGAGTTAGATGAACAGGGAGTTTGTTGCGATATGGGAATAGTAGCAGGGAATAAGGAGACATGGAGCAATCCCCTTAACTCATCTTTTCTAGTTAGTTCTGTTCTTGAGACAGACATCTGAAATATACTTGACCCTGCAGGTTTCATTCAGCTCTGTTCTGAAGGAAGTGAGCAGTGTATGAGATTCCCCCAAAAGTCTTAATACTTGCAGTTCAAAAGGAAAACGAAGTCTTCCTTGTTGTGATGAGCTTGGCTTGCTTTTTGAGCATTTTGAACTAAAAATAAAAGCTGCAAGAAGGTAAAACCATAGTAAAATCTTGC
This sequence comes from Cephalopterus ornatus, assembly GCA_013396775.1. Classification (NCBI taxonomy): domain Eukaryota; kingdom Metazoa; phylum Chordata; class Aves; order Passeriformes; family Cotingidae; genus Cephalopterus; species Cephalopterus ornatus. The sequence continues at coordinate 48,191 of VZRE01007553.1, read as the reverse complement.
TTCTATCGTCCAACTGCTTTGAATTTTCAAGACGGCTTTGTTCTTCATTGGTTTCCTTGTCAGTAGTGGGGCCTTTCCATGCATCAATAAGGTGATTGATGGTTGAGATGCAGTTTGAGTTTGTGGTTGAGATGCTGTTGAGTGGGTGTGATTTTGGTGCATTTAAAACTTAGATGAAGCCATATGACTTTGGTCATCTCGGGAACAAACACAGACTGTCGAAATAGGAAAAAAAACCAACCCTGAAACAAAAAAACATTCCCCAGAATAAAACCTGACATAGAAACTTGGCTCAGTTCTGGTCAAGCTGAAATACATGTTGGGAAAAATGTTTGTAGCATTGACTGACACATTGAAAAATGCAACTTACTGGTCTGGATTTGAAGGATTATGCATTTTGTACAGAAGAGAATTTATGCTTTTCTTTTCTCTGCCTCCTCTTGACAGCGTATCAGAGGAAAATATCATTGTCACCATCAGTGATGCAGAGAAAAAGACAGGGAGCTTTGTGAGGATGCACACAGCTTTTGTAGCTGGAAGCTATAGTTTTTGTTGATAGCATTAGCCCAAATTTCAGTCCAGAAACTCAATTAGGCAGTAAATAACTTACTGCAGAAAGTGCTAAAGCCAGTAATCCAATACCAAGCTTTGTGCAGCACTTTCATGTATCATCTGCGTTACTGCTTCAGTCTGACTCCGTGTTGAGTTCCAAAAGCACTAAAGAAGGTACTCATCAACCCCTCATGGTATGCAGTGGCTGCTGCTGGTGCTCTGCAGGTTTCCTTTCTAGATGATGTTTCATCAAATATTGCTTAGACCTACTATGTTCAGGTGTTCCTCAGCCATCTTTAAAGCCAATAACCTCTGGTTGTTTTAATATTGCACAAAATTTTCAGTCTTCCTCTGGGAAGTTTCCCACGGACCATAGTTCTTGCAGTGCTGTGCTAAGGGTCTGAAAAGCTATTCATTCTTTCTTGCAGTTGTGTGGGAGATAAATGCCTGACTAGTTTTGTGATAAACAAAGAACATTAAACTCCAAGGATTTCCGCATAAAACATTTTCTAAGTACTGTACTGAGCCAAATAACAGGATTTTCTTTAAAACTTATGCAGCATTTCAGTCAGTAGTGGCTTCAGTACTTTGTGGATGGAGAAGCACTTGCCTGTTCTGATTTTCTGTGATGTTTATGTGCATTTGCTGTGTGTTGGTGCACTCCCTGCTTCAGGTTTGCTTTCTTTTTGGAAACCAGTAACATCTTCGTTTGCTCTGAAGATGGCATGCATTCCTTCTTTATAGATGTAGAAGTTTGTATTAAAGTAGGTTGTGGTGCATCTTGCTCAGCAACGCACATCTCTGTGTGATTCCTCAACCTTCCTTCAGTTTATTGTTCAGCAGTTCTTTTCTGGTGTTGATGTTATTTTTATTTCGATGTTTTCCCGGTAATGTTAATTAGTGTCTTGGGGTTTTCCATGTAAAATAAGCCCATTAAGTAGTCACTTTGCATTGACAATTGCTTTATAACCCGGTCTGGGTTATGTATAATGGGCCTTAATTACCAATTGTAATTGCAACCGAAGGTGGGGGTCTTCTGCTTCTACTGCCGGAGGGAACGGCATACAAGGCATACGAGGCTTTTAATTTTTGTTCTCTCCTTGGCAGTTTGTAACGAATGTTTCTATTTATTCCACCCACCACCACACTTATTCTGAATTATTAGTCCAGGGATAAGGAATTTTGCTGCATTTTTTCCAATGGGCAGGGTTGCTTTGCTTGTTTGTCTCTTTTCTCCTTTTTCATTACAGGGTCTTTATAACTTGTCCCTGAGTTACTTTGCTACTTGGTATTCCATAGAGAACCAGGAAGGTTCTCTTCCTGGTTTTGGAGCTCTCTTCTCACGGGGGAGCTTTGAATTATCATTAGGTCAGGCTCTCCCTGGGTCACCTTTGCTTTTTGGTTATGTCACTGGTTTCTTCCAGAGTTGTTTCTAACTCTGCATCTCATTGGCTCAGACTGACTTTCTTCTGGGCTACTTGTTGCTCAATTAGGTCCATCCTGAGATGGCTCGCAAAAATCCCTTTGGCAAAACTGCTTTTGCAACATCTATGGAAAAGTGGTGACTAAGTTACCTTAATGTGTTTAACTTGGCTCAGCTCAGGTGGGGAAAGAGCAGGTTGCTTTACCTTTTACCTTTCTAAAGGGTAAAAAAATATGTGCTGATCAGCTCCTGTTCTTTTTAGTTTGGTTTTTTTCCCTCAACATTTTTATTTCATGGCACCTTTCAGTTTTGAGAGGAGCCTGTTAGGAAACACTCCCAAGCAGAGAGCAAAAGCTAAGATGTGTGTATCACAGTGTGATAAAAAACACATTTGAAGTGTACTTCTTTTGGTTTGGTTTGTTTTTTTTTGAAGTGTGCTACCACAGTGTTTTTCCTTTTAAACCATATTGTTGACTACTGTTGTCTCCTTGTGGAAGTTTGTTATTCAGTACAGTACAGTCAACCTCTAATTTCACTTCCTGTTTTTATTTAGATTTTTTTTATTTGCTTGACTCTAGAAGAATGAGAGCGCATACATGTGTTTGTGTGTATAGTCATACATATATATTCATATATATTTATGTGAACACATGTGTTTGAATTTTTTTATATGTTTGCTTTTTTCCCTGTTTAAAATTGAATATGAATTATTTACTTGGAAATATGTTTAGGATTATGAATGTAATATGCTGATATCACGCACTTACTTGGCTTCCTTTTAAATACCAGTTGTTTGATATAATTGTCATGCCACTTACTATTGTAAAAGTAATGTTGTTATAGATCTACAGAACCTAATAGTTAGAATAGACAATGCTGTATTTGACCACAATTTAGTCCATCCCAGAAGGTTTACATATGGAATAGTGCTAGAGACATTCTGAATACTTGGCTAAACAGATTTTCTTTTAGGAAACTGAATTATTTGATCTTCAGGTGTTAAGATCAGAGCACTGTATTGTTCTGAAGGGTCATATTAGATTACAGTGGCTAGAAAATTGGACGTCCAGTTTAAGTGCAAGAATACAAAAAAAAAAAATCTCTGTTACTCATTGCTTTTCTTTCTGCTGAGCAGATTGTGTCACTTTTTACTGTCTTGGTTTGTCATACTGTCATTCAGGAAACGAGTCTGTCCTTTTTCTGCGATATTTTCTCTACAGTGTGGAAATAATAACTGATAAACCTGGTTAGCCACTGAACATAGAAATACTCTACTATCCAGTTCCTTTAGTGTTTCACACAAAAATACTTCCTCGATGCTGAAATCATTACGTGGCTGGGGTCTTCTTTGGTTGGGATCTTCAAAAGAAGGCAGAATAATACAAGGAAATTGCTAAGATTCCTCTAAGCATGAAGATGGTGTGAGGGAACATAGAGTGAAAAGGCTAGGCCTATTTGAGACTGTGGATGCTTTCTTTCAGAATGAAAAATACCTTTTGTGAGATGACAGATTTTCTTCAGAATTTAGTTGGGGTGACAGAGTGAGTGTAAATCATCATACATACAAGTTTGCATGGGAAACTGATTGGGACTAGCAGTCCTGGAAGGTATCTGCTACAGAAGGAAGGCTTCAGACTTGAAACAAAGGAGTGGGCTGAGTAATGACCTAGGAAAAACAGCTTTTTTAACATTCAAGCTCTTCTCAAAACAGTGTTGATCAGGAAAAAGCTGATTTCAAAATTTTTGCATAATCACGAATATTTAGATAATTTGAAACTCTCAAGGCACTTTTGCAAGTTGATCCCCAAATATTGGGTGGCCATAGATGCTGTTGGATATACCGGTGGCATAGTGTCACACTGGAACACTTGTGCCTGGCAGGTGTGCATGTGAGATGTGAGTGGTGTGTGTGCCCTCACTGCTGGAGGTTGTCCTTGGTGGTAATAGCAGCCCTTCCAAAAAGTAGTCACAACTCCTTTATCCTTTGGGGTAATAATAACTTTGGGAAAATGGTGCTTGCAATTATATTTGATGCTCTAACCCTCTGGATACTGGGCAGGCTTAACTCTGTAAACAGAAGGTGCTGAGTGAGAAACCAGACATGTGATCCAAAATGATGAGGTGCGGAAGAAGAGATGTAACCTTAAAAACAAAAGCAAATTAAAAGATTCCTGTTTTGATTTCTGTGCCATTGACTTACATGCCTGTAGTTTCTCTTGTGAAGAAGTTAATTAACAGCAGCTGGGACTTGTTAGACCTCACCAGCGGAATCTTTTTTCAAAAATAGGCCAGAGGAGGAGGTAAAAATACTGTATAGTTAAAAATACTCTTCAAAACAGCTAAATACTGTTGTGTCCACTCTGATTTTGACCTCTCTTATTCTATTCCTATTATATTTTCTTTGCTCCAGAATAGCTCCAATATGACAAATGCCTTGAGATTTCTTGAAGCTATTGTATTCTTCATTAAAGCACTTTTTCTTCAAGTAGGGCAAACAGATTATTTAAAAAATAAATCCATAAGATAATGGAGATATAGTACACTTTTTCAGTGTAACTTTTTTCCTAAATGTGCTCTCATGGGAAGCCTCAAGAACCTTTTGGCATGTGTTAGTAATTTCTGTGTATAAATTAATAGCTGATGATGTTGCACAGTAAATAAAGAGCAAGTGCTACAAGAACTTGCTCTGTCAGTCTCATCAATTGAAAAGACCACACCAAACAACACCAGACCAAAATAAACAAGACCTTGATATAATTTGGTCCCTTTGTGCAAAGATTTACAGTTTTTCAGGGGTAGATTTTGAATTTTACTGTTTTGTGAGCAAAGCTATTATGCCTTGGAAGTAGTAGTGTATTTGTCAATGTTGCATGTAACCTGTTACTGCAGGCTTCTGTTCTCTAGATAGATGTAAATGCTCAGCATCTATGAATTTTGTATGATCTTATTCATGTGAAAGGACTGTTCCTTTAATTCAAGATAAATATAGTCCTGAATCTCATTAATGACTCAAGCCTAAGTGGTGGAACTAAAATTCTCACACTTTCTTAACAGGAATCTTATTAAAATACTTGAAGTGAATAAAATTAAGAATAGGCATAAAAAAAATCACAGAGATTAGCACTTTCAATTTGCTAGCCTTTATGGAAATAGTGCCTTGTGTGTTTTGTTTTCCTGATTCACCACTCTGTGAATCATTTGCCTTTTGTTTCCTGACCATGTCAATAGCTTTGTAGTAACCAGACTGGAGAAAATATTAAATGTACTTACCCAGTTGGCACAGGACTGTTTCTTAGCTTTTTGCATTATTTTTTTCCTCTCTTCTTTCCAGGTTTGGGTTTTTTTTAGTCAAATCCTATAGTTTTGTATACTCTGCATGATGCAGCTTGGAAATGAAGCCCTATAGGAATGAGAAGTAGAGGTTGCTATGGCAACTGGGGTGTCTTGTTTTTTAACTTGTTTTGTTTTGTGGTGACAGAAAGTGTTGAGATGCCATAGATAATCCTGAGATTATCCACGTTAAAAATGGAAGTAAGTTTATTTTGGAGTTATGTAGATTAATAATTTGACCTACATTTAATTGTATGTAACGTTTCTTTAAAAATTGTAACAGCACTGTGGAGGTATGTGTGTGTTATTGTAGCTAAGATTAGCAGTGTTTTTTGTTCTAGGATCTTCAGGATTTTTTAATATATTTTAATGGTTTTTGTTCAATTTTTAAGAGGCAAGGTGAGAGGGGGATTGCAAACCTCCTGCTTACGTCCTGTGTACATCACTGAAGTGGAAAGGGCTGGGTTTATGTGAAACACTGCATGTCTCTCCTTGGTGCACGCAATATCTTACCTGTGTTTTGGAGGGAATTCTTGGTTCCCCACCCCTGCTGAGAGCACCGAGCAAACTCACGGAGCCTCTGTGTGCACGGGATACATGTGTAGCTTACATTGTGTGCTTCTGGTGATAGGGCCCATAGGTGTGGGGCTATGTTACAGCTGGTCTGAATGCTCCAGTGTGGAGAATGTCTCCAAGTATTGTGAGAGTGTCCAGGCAACTGTGTCAAATATCATGTTTTTCTGACAAAATGCTGTCATAGCTTATGAAGTCCTCCTGTGCAGTAAGTTCGGCTGCAATCTACTGTGTTTATTTAAGTAACTCAAATTCTTCTTTTTTGAAGTAAGATGTGTTACTGTTATTTCCCTTTTATACATGTGGAGGCGTTTTGGCTTGAGTATGTCTTAACATTGCAGAAGTATTAACAGGAGTGGTTTTTCATTGGAGACATCCGTGTTGTTACTGAAGTATGACACTGACATGGTGGTGTGTGAATTTATGTGTGCTGTACTGGATAACCAGTGATAGTGGTGAAAGAGGCCATCTGTGTGAGGGCTGGAACCTTGCAGTGTTTATGCAGGGAGCTTAGGCATGATAACCTCATGAAGTCAGCAAGCCCAAATGCAAAGGTGCTGCACCTGGGTTGCGGCAGTCCCAGACATGAGCAGAGCGTGGGAGAAGTCGTCATTTGAGAGCAGCCCTGCGGAGAAGGACTTGGGGGTTCTCATGGGTGAAAAGCTAGACACAGGCCAGCAGTGTGCACTTGCACATTGACAGAAACCAAGCACATCCTGGGCTGCATCAAAAGCAGCGTGGCCAGCAGGTCAATGGCAGTGATTCTCCCCCTATTCTCTGCCCTTGTGAAATCCTCCCCTGGAGTAATGTGTCCGGGTCTGGGGTCCTCAGCACAAGAAAGACATGGACTTGTTAAACTGGTTTTAGAGGAGGCCTCGAAGATGATCAGAGGGAGGGAGCATCTCTATGAAGACAGGCTGAGAGCTGGGGTTGTTCAGCCCAGAGAAGAGAAGGCTTCAAAGAGACATCATTACAGCCTTCCAGTAACTTAAGAAAGGTTACGAAAAGGGAAGGTTATGAAGAGGGACTTTTTATATGGGCAGATAGTGGCAGCAGAAGGGAAGAGGGCAGGTTTAGATTAGATGTTAGGAAGAATTTCTTTATTCAGAGGATGATGAAGCACTAGAACAGGTTGCCCAGGGAAGTTCTGGGTGCCGCATCCCTACAGGTGTTCCAGGCCAGGTTGGATGGGGCCCTGAGCAACCTGGTCTAGTGAATGCCAGGATAGATTGAAACTGGATGATCTTTAAGGTCCCTTCCAGCCCTAACCATGATTTTATGATGAAGTTTTAGTTGCAAGAACACTTGCAGTAAATGTCAAATTGTTTAAGTGAATTTTCCTTTAAACTGAGGGCTGGATCAGTCTGCCTTGTGTTTTTTGTTCTGCTATTCTGTTCTGAATGCTGTAAGCTATAGCTCTTTGTTTTGATCAGTTGCTGTGAGTCAGCTGGAGGGTGCTGATAAACAACTGACAAAGTTTTTCTTTGTAAAGCGTCTTCCTGAAACCAGTAACTTCGAGAAGCTGTTGCAGACAACTGCTGCAGGGAGCTGAGTACCATGACTTCAGCATGGTAAAGATTCTGAGGTGTGTGTGTGTGTCCTGCAATAGGAGGTTCTGTGGTTCAGCTGCATCTTCCTTGTCACTCTTCTCTTTTTAACCATTAGATGTTTCTCTGCCCCTGCTGTCCTGTTTCACTTACAGATGCTGCAGAGCTGGCACGCCTTTGTTCCAGCCACTTGTTTGGCTGATTGCATGGGCAATCTGCAGCAGAAGACAAAAGAGGCACTAGATTAAGACAGAGCCAGAGGAAATTGCTGATCTTTAAATGGTCTTCAAGAGGCTTGTCTGTACTGGTATCTGATACTTGATTTTCTTCTTACCCCCGTGGCACCTTGATGAAATTGAGCTGGGTGCCATTGGGGGACCTTTCCTCTCCCTTGAAAGTTTTTAAGGAACTCACTGCATGTGCAGTGAGTGTGATCAAAAGTTTTCTCTCAGCCTTCAAGCTGGCTTGACCCTTTCTAGCTGTGTAAAGGCTATAGTCTGAAAGACCTGAGAAAAAGTCATAACTGTGTTACAGGGTCTCGTATCTGGCTTGTGCAAAAGAGCTACTGGAATGCTTAATTGTTTGCCCTCAGATAGATTTCTGTGGCTCAGAGACAACTTCTTTTTGGATTTCTGTCTTCAGCGTCATTGAATACTGCTGCTGGCCCCTTAAAATTGGAAGCTTATGGTTCCTCCCCGCTGGAAGGAGAGTCGAAACCATCCCAGGGGTCTGTTGCATTGTGGGTGTGACTGACCATTACCATGCTGGAACTACACAGTGAAAATATAAATTCAGTGGACAGAGGGCAAAAACTTTGTCCATCCAGCCTCCCTGTGCAACTTCACATTGGGAATTTGAGTTGAATAGTTTGAGTTGAAAGGAACATTAAGGATTAACTAGTCCAACGCCCCACTTCCACCCCAGGGACATCCTGAGCAAGATCAGGTTGCTGAGAGTACCGTCCAACTTGAACACTTCCGGGGATGGGGCATCAACCCCTTCTCTGGACAACCTGTGCCAGAGTTTCAACAACTTTATCATATCAAATCTCTTCCTTATATCCAGCTTAAAGCCACACTCTTTTATTTTAAAACCATGACTCCTTGTCCTATTGCAATGGCCCTTGCTATCTTTCTTATAACCACCTTAAGTATTGAAGGGCTCTGATAAGGTCTCCGTGGAGCCTTCTCCTCTCCAGGCAGAACAATCCCAACTCTCTCAGCCTTTCTTCGTAGGAGGGGTGCTCCAACTATCTGATAATTTTTGTGGCCGTTCTCTGGACCTGCTTCAACATCTTCATGTCTTTCCTGTGCGGAGGACCCCAGGGCTGGATGCAGTGTTCCAAGTGAGGTCTCATGAATGTGGAGTAGGGGTGCGGAATCATCTCCCTTGACCTGCTAGCCATGCTTCTTCAGCTTCTTATAGAACAGCATCCTCAAGTCCTTCTCAGCAGGGCTGCACTTGATCTGTTCATCCCCCAGACTGTGCTGATAGCAAGGGTTGTCCTGGCCCACATGCAACTGAACTTGGTCTTGTTGAACCTCTTGAGATTCCCATGGGCCAGCTTCTCAAAGTTGTCCAGGTCCCTCTGGATGGCATTCCAGCCTTCAGATATGTCAACCACACTACTTAGCCTGGTGTCATCTGCAAACTTGCTGAGTGTGCACTCAATGCTGCTGTCTGTGTGAAGACATTAAACAGTACTGGTCCCAGTATGGACCCCTGAGGGACACCACTTACTGATCTCCATGCAGATATTTTGCTTTTGGCCACTACCCTCTTGATGTGACCATCCAGCTAATTCCTTTTATCAAAGCTATATTCAGACAGGCTATTTTTTTACTGGCTATACTGTACAGAATGGAAGGAGAATGAACTGCAGCATCTTGAGTGGAGCAGGTGGACCTCTCTTCTTTGTATAGGCACAGCTGGTACAGTGTCTAGATTTTCTGCTGACCATGGTTGTAACTTAGAAAAGCCTCTTGACCAAATGGAGGTGGCTGCTTTTGCTGCTATGGCCTAGCTTGCTTGTGCAGTTGTTATTTTCTCCTTGGGGTGTGAAGCCTTGGTGGAACTGAGCACATGGTGTAGGTGCCTTTGTTGTCTCTCCAGCTGTGGATACTCCAGCTTTGCCTGCTTAGCAGTATTTAGGGAACCTGCTCTAGGTGAAGTCAGGAGACTTTAAGTCAGGGAGGATGAGGAGGGTGCTGTTCTGGCAAGTGACATTCCGTTAGCCCATTTGTCCATACTTGTTTTACTGTACCAGAAAGATGGAGAAGCGAGATAATTTGTCATCAGGCTTCAGAATATTTACAGCCTTATGGATGAGAAAGTGAGAAGTGCTTAAGGAAGCCCAGGTGCTTTGTGAGGCTACCACAATTCAAGCAAGCCTTCTATAACCAAATTGTTGCATTTATGATTGACAGTTCAAGAATATCATTGAACTCATTCGACTGTTTAATTTTTCAGTAGCTTGGTTTCACTTGTCTTGTTATTTTGTTATTTCCTAACAGCCTATCTGAAATGCAAATGAATAGGAATTCAGATGTGTTACCTTGAAATTATAGAGCTCAAATGCTACAAAAACATTTCTTTGGGGTATCTATACCTGTAAATAGAGGTTGTTCTCATGTGGACAATTCTGGAAATATACATTACAAGGCAATTCACATTGCGTGGAGGCAAACTGCATTTTTACCAGACAGGGTGTATAGTGGTATTTCTGTTTAAAGCAGAGGTAGGTATGACTGGTTAGTTGACAAGACCAGAGAGTCCTGGAGAGAGAATAGAGCTGGCAGATACAAGTGATCTATAAGGATGCTCAGTAAGCATCTGGAAAACTGTAACAGGGTTCTCATTTCCTCTGGATATTCAGAGGAAGAGGATCTGCAATATGGTCTCACTGAACTGTAAGACAAGCAAAGGCCCAAGGTTTCTCGCCAGAGTGAAAAAGAGGAAGGTGTTTTTAATGCCTGACTTCTTAAAGCTTTCAGAGATTTTTCCATTCCTGTCTTGTCGTTGTTCGAAATGTTCTGGGAAGACCAAAGCTCCTAGTGACAGCTTTCCTGGTGACATTTGGCAAGCATTGCACAACAGACTTCTAAACTTAAACTAGGTTGTGTCTTTGCCTGCGAGAGCACACCAATATTGCATACAGGTCTGTGCATGTTTCTACTGAATTGGGAAATAAGCTGGCAAGGTCCATGTACTGCATCCAGCATTCCTTTCAGTGAATAGTCACAGTATTCAGGCTGGCCTGTGGTCACAGTCCTAAACAGAAAAGCTAAATGCATCTGTGTTGGCAAGCTGCTACAGTGGAAAAGGAGCTCAAAGTTGTGTAACAAATGTAAAATTGAAGTCCCACAAACTTCCAGTGAAATGAAAGTATTGCTTTTAGATCACTCGTGAAAATAGTGTCTTTTCCACCAGCTTGAATGGTCCTGTCTGCACAAACAGTGTGTTTTATATAATATAATTTAAGAACATTGCGATTAAAAATAAAAAAGTCTGTTTCTCCAATCTGTGACTAATTAGCCTGTGGGCATTTTCTAAAAGCTATTGTCTTTTAACTATCAATGGATCTCTTCAGTGAATGCAAAGGCAGTCCTGCAGAACAAAATGAGCCCACTTGCACACCAAAGACAACGTCAGAAATGAGTGATGCCCTGAAGGGCAGAGACACTCTAAGATTAAGCCTGTATTTTGGCTTCTGTTATATCAGGCACATGCTATGAAAGAGCAGGAAGAGTAGAGGAAATAACCTACTTCATTTTGACTAAAATAAAGCTGTGTTTTGATAGTTAGACTGGCTTGGCCTGCATTGTCGTGGTGCTGATATGCCCTTTAAGTCCCATTGATTCATTGTTTGGAAAGTGGAGACTGTTATTGTTGTCTTGCATAACAGCTTTGAAGCTTTGGTTTATTCCCTGGCTCTGCTAGATTTCTTGTTTGTTTTGCTCTGTCCATCTACAGATGCTGCAGGTATGCTGCAGTAGCTATGCCTCCTGCACTGGGCATCTTTGCCTTTGTGTGCATGGGGAACTTCTATTTAACTAATTTGAGCAAGCAGATTCTTCCATGTCCGGCTCTTCTGTACCTGTCTTCCTTCCCCAAGCACTCAAAAGCAGCCTCTTTATATAAACCAGTGCTGCTATTTCATGACTGCAAGTCCTAGCAGAACTGAGGTGGAAGCTAAAACATCTCTATGACTGATGGCAAACTAAATGAGAACTTTCGAAGCCCTTCCAGGTCTTGGAGTAAAGCAGTTTGGTTTGGTGATCCACTAGAAGACAGAGGGTTCTGCTATGTTTCTGGGCAACCCTGGGGAAATTGGCTGGACTGAACAAGTGTTTGCATCCCCTTCATGAATAGGAGGGGCAGTAAGAGAACATCTTGTTTTCTCTTATTCTAGCAGTGATTGACAGTGCTCTTAAAAAAGAGCTGTTTTTTCACTTGCTGAGCACTATTTTTTTTTTTCAGTGAAGGGAGGGGTGAGAATAACCACTTGAAAAACTGTGGCATAGGCAAATTCAAATACTTCCTCTTGTTCTGGATTGTTGAATGTCTTATATAAGTTGGTGACGTATGGAACAAAGATTTGTAACCACTGCATGTGTTTAAGAGAAATATTTATGTTGCTAGAAGTACTGATGGCTATCTGTTCAAAGCACTAAGCTTTATAGGAAGCCCAGTATTGTTTTGAGGATTTAATTTACCCCTAATTCGTTCTTTCATCTTGATAAATCAAGGTATATTCTACATGGTCAAATTTATAATCTAGTGTATTGACTTGAAGTTAAAGAACCTTGACTTCTGTAAATTGTTGTGCTTTAGCAAGCTGGCAGTAATCGTGCTGATTAAAGTATGTGAGAGTCTGACCTTGACCCTTCAGACTCGTAGTTAGATGCAGTTGTAATGCACTTTTAACAGTAATGCTCTCTCTACTGGAGTTAATGAAAATTACTGGAAGTATTGAAAAGACATTGAAAAATTCACCCTGCTGGAGTGAATTTACCCTCTGGTGTAAATGGCAAGGGCCATTATTCTTTCTGTAGTACCTGTTGCATTTAAAATGTAGCCGCACTTGGCTATGAAGCACAAGGCTTCACCTGCACTGTGCTTTGTGCTGCTAAACTTGATGGCTCTGAATTGTTGCTGGGGTTGGCGGTCTGTTGCACCAGATAAGTGGTAGGGTAAAAATGCCTGTGCTGTCACCTTCCCAAGGGGTCCATCAAACCCCAACCGTTTCCTGGAGAAACAGCAACAAAGTCCTACTCTTGGTGCTCATCACCCTGGAGTTTGTAGCAAGGAGACACCTGGTTCTTGGAATTGTCTGCTAGCAGTGCAGGCTCTGGCCAAAGTTACCACAAGGTACATGTCCTTTTGCCACCTGTAAGGAGCTAGACTTCTTGTGTACCCCTTCTCTTCAATCAATTGCCCCCTCTTGGGGCAATCAGAATTTGGGGCAGGGGTGGCCTGTTGCAGTGTCATACAGCGAAGTCTGGAAATGTGTAGTGGGAAGTGTTAAGGGGTGTTAAGTGTCTCTTTTCAGAAACCTGCCAGTCTTTGGCAGAAAATATTGCTCCTTGCAGCTGCTGGGAGTTATTCAGATAGAAAAAGAAGCATTTGATTACAGATTATTTTTATTTGATATAGAAAATGTACTAATGGGTTGAAGGTTGTTGTGTGAAAAAGGAGGAGAGAGATTCTTAGGGTGTGGAACTTAACCTGTGAGTGCAGAGACACAGTTCAGAGTAGGAGGAGGAAAGTTACGCTGTAGGTACTTGGTGAGGACTTTGTCCATATTTGTCTGTTCCCTGTTACATCTTCTTTTAAAGATAACTTTTTAAAGATGTTGTGTTTAGAGAGGGATCATCACTTGCCAACACCTGTTAAAAACAAACTGTTCGGTATTTAATCTGGTAAAAACTTTTTTTCTCTTGTGTCCTGTAAAATTTCCACGTACTTGGGGAAATACAGACAACATTACCCTGGCTATCCAAGTCCAATGCCAGAGTCAGTTGCTAGCCATAACCATAGTCTTTTCTTAGTCTTGTTTTTCTGAGCATCATAGCAGAAGAGAGTTATAAATGAGGATATTGTGCATGGAAGGTTCCCAGTGGAATTGAAAGTTGGCATTCACAGTGTGTGAAATGCTAAAATAAAAAGACACTGACTTGCATGCCTGTGTCTGGGTGTCAGACAAAGGCAATAGAGGGAAGCAATGAACTCAGGTGAAATTGCACATGGATGTGTGGCAGTGGTGTTGCAATAGGGTGTTGTGCTACACAACTCTTCCATTAACAGCCCACGACCCGCTCCATAAAGGCCAGTAGTGAGATGAGAGTTTGTGCTGGACACCAGCTGCTGAGGACTGCAGAAGAGTATTTGTCGTGGGTTTATGTTGTTGAATTTTGGTAACGGGGGGCTATAGGGGTAGCTTCTGTTAGAAGCTGCTAGAAACTTCTCCTGTCCCATGAGGAGCCAGTGATAGCCAGCTCCAGGGGGGAATTCCTGCTGCTGGCCAGGGCTGAGCCAGCGCTTCTGTGATAACATATTTAAGAACAGAGGAGATTATTGGGCAGAAGAAATTCCAGCCCTGGAAGAGCAGAGGAGAATTTAAGAACAACAATGTAGGCATCAAGGTCAGTGCAGCAGGAGGGGGTTCCCCCCTCCCCCTGAGAAGCAGGGGAAGGTCTTAAAACCGAGGCCCTTGCAGCCCATGGAGGGTGCAGAGACACCCCTGCAGCCATGGAGAAGCCCAAGCTGGAACAAGTGGATGCATGAAGGAGGCTGTGACTCTGTGGGAGGCCCAAGGATGGAGCAGGGTCCTGCAGCAGACCTGTGACCTGTCAAGAGAGAAACCCACGCTGGAGCAAGTTTGTCCTGGGTAGGAGTTGTGGCCCTGTGAGGGACCCCACAGGAACAGGGGAAGGACTCAAAGATGTGGCCCCCCTGTAGCCTGAGGTCAAGACCATGGTGAAGCAGCTGTCCCCCTGCAGCCCATGGAAGACCATCGGGGTACAGAAACTCAACTGCACCCCATGGGTAACAAGAAATGACTACAACCCCCCCTTCCTGTCTCCCTGCACTGCTGAGGGGAGAGGAGAGAGAATGGAAGGAAGGAGGGGTGGGGGGTGAAGGTGTTTTAAGAGTCTTTTATTTCTCACTCTTTAGCTTCTATCCTGTTAGTAATAAATTTAAGTTTTACCCCACGCTGAGCCTGTTTTGCCAGTTAGTGACTTCTCCCAGCTCTTATCT
>VZRE01007553.1:0-33459 GCA_013396775.1 Cephalopterus ornatus | reverse complement strand
TTCCCTCTCTCTGTCCAGCTGCAGAGGAGAGTGAAAGAGTGATTTTGGTGGGTATTTGAAATCCAGCCAGGTCAAACCACCACAGTATTTTAAGTGAATTAATTTTAATCTATCATTTTATTGCTTGGGGTGGTTGAATGTAAAGTGATGTTTATGAAGCGAGGAAAGTACTTTACAAGTTGTTGTGCCTTGAGTCAGCTTTTACGGATAGGCAGGAAATGAAGTTAGAGTTGTAATGATGCATCTGGGGAAATATGTATCCACTGTGTAATTGTCAAAAAAAGGCAAATGGAATGCTAGATATTATTAGAAAAAGAATGAAGAGGAGTGACACAAAATTATGGCCACCTCTGTGCCATAATATAAAATCACAGTGTGCACATTCTCGTTTGTGCCCTTTTTTTTTTTTAATCCCCCTTGTAATTCTTTCCTGTAATCTATGTGCATTAATAGGGCTTTTTGTAGAGGACTGTAGAGATTTTTCATTTATGTAATACTCCTACATGTGTCAGGCCATCCGTTCCAGTAAACTCTCCAAGAAAGGGACTGCTTCCAAGTCTTATATTTAACAAAATACCTCAGAGAATTACTGCTCTTAATTTAGTTTTATTTATATTCACATTGATAAACTGGGTATGTTTTTTAATGCACTGCACTTAAGTTTTCCAGAAATGAAAAATTTATTGTACTCTCATAGCTGGGCAAAACCATTCTGAGTTTCTAAGCCATTCCTGACTGATTTAATGGTTTGTTTCAAAAACAAGAATAAGCCCTTTAGTCAGCTAGGTCATTCAGTAATCTGTAACCTTTGTTAAAAGATTAGAAGGAATATTGGCAGTCACTTGCTGGGAGTTAGAGTTGGTGAAAGTGAGCAGAATGCAAGTGCATGAGTTACAGCACTCATAAGTAATGCCAAGCAAAATGAAATTATTATTTGCCAAGGCATCCAGGCAGTACTGAGGAGTTGTTGTATTGTCAGTTTATGTCAGAGTATGACATTTTTCCTGTGCTGGCTCTGTGACAGGCAATACCAGTTGGCCAAAACAGTGTGTTGTCGGGAGTTACTGAAGTTCGCTGTGTGCTAGTACCTATAAGGTGGTCACGGAGGGAGCGCTCAGCTGCAGCTTCTTGCCTCTGTCTTCGGGTTCAGGTGCTCTCGCTTTTTCAGAGTCCTCAATACGACCTGTGGCCATGACAATGCTAATGGCTCCTGTGTGAGTAGTAGACCACAACCTGCAAGACGGATGAGCGGTGGCGCCCTGCAGTGAGTTCATCTGAAGGGAATTGTTGCAAGGAGGAGAGTCTTACTGCTGATTGTGGCTCCTGCTGCAAGTTAACTGAAAGTCAGAAACCTGAGGCAGAGGGGCAGGAGGTGACAGGCAGGACAACAAATCCAGATAACAGAGGGTTGGAGGAGGAATTGCAATTTAGCTTGCAGGTGCTTTTGTTAGGCTCAAAATGAGTTCTCCCTGTGAACAGATCCACACTAAGTCTTGTGTCACACTTCCAGGAGAGATCAAATCAACTTTGTTTTTTGTTATTCCTTTATTCTTGGAGAGCAATTTGGTAGCTCTGCTTTTAAAAATGTTTAGCAAATATGAAGTTAGATTTAAAAATACAATTGTTAAAGATAAAATAAAAAATAAATGAAGGCCAACATGTTAAAATGCAAATTTACAAATAAATTTATGTTTGAAAAACAGCAAAATTGAGGTATGGTGAGTATTGCCCCAAAGAGGAAACAAAAGTAGTTTTTAACACCTAGTGGGCTTTTCCTCAGGACTGGGTGATCTCTTCAAAAGGGAAAGAAGATTATGTGTTATGTTTGCTATTATGTCATAAGCACTTCTCACCCAGGTGTCATTTCCATGGGACGCTGATACATTGCTAGTCTGTACAGGATACAATCCACCTTATTCTTCTTCCTTCTTTTGAGTTCTGCCTTGAAGTCTGTCTTGAGGACAGGGAGAAAAACACTCATGTGGAAAAAGTGTGACATATTGGAGGGTGTAAATAGGCTTCATTTTTCTAGAAAGTGTTTTATAACTCATGAGTTAAGAGTGATTCCCAGCTTTATCTCCTGCCTTCCTAAGGAGGGCTGGAGAGAGATGTTTTCTGTTTCCTTTCAAGTGTACGTTGGAGAGCTGCTTGGCTGCATGTTGCTGTATGTAAACATTGCATTTATCTTTATTAAAACACCAAGGGAAACAAAATGTGGTAGGAAAAGCAATGGCTTAGGGGCAGAGATTGCTGTAAAGCCACATCTTGTGCTCGATGGGGACAGGGAGCAGCCCTGTGATGCCTGATGGCCACATGGCTTCTTGCTATGCATTGGGAATAACTAATCTTTCAAAAGAAGGAAGTAATTTATTAATGGAGGAAGGGAACAAGGGAAACTTGTCAAATATGGTTGTGGTATGCCTGAGCATATAGTTAGGTGCTTGGAGAGACCATGTGAAGTCCCCCTAAAGCCTAAAGTAAATGATTTTGTAGATTCTGTCAGTGTCTCCTGGAATCGCAGCTGTTCATCTTCCGTCAGTGTTGAATAACTGCTTAAACCTGGATATAGGTGCCTTGTATTCAAAGTCCAATTTGAAGGTTGCAGGCACTGTTTCCTTCAAATACACTGTATTTGAAGAGACTGTCTTCGTCTCTCCCTTCATCCATGCTATTAGGTACTTTTGACAGTGCTGAAAATGCTTACTTAAAGAATGCACGGAGCACTGCAGGCTTTCAAGCTTGACTGAGACCATCGGTTTTGTATAGAGTGTCTGAAAGATGCAATTGAAATTGCTTTGTTTTGACTTAGACAGTTAATAGATGTGTCTGCTTGTAGCTCATCACTAGGTTTGTATATCAAGAAATCCTCTTCCTCCAAAGAGAACAGCCTGCTCTCTTCCTTTTCGTTTAATTGCTTTTTCCTCAAAATTTTGAGTTTAATCTCCTGAAACTTCACACACAGTGTCTTCTGGCTTGTTTTTCCTAATGAAAGGTCACCCTTTAAAAAACACAAACTCCCTCCTGGCTGTCAGAATTTCAGGCTTAATTGTGTTGCCTCTCTGGAGCTATTGATATGAATTCAGGATTCCCCTGCCCTCTCTCCCCCAGCATTGTTAATGCTTCAGTTTGGCTTGCTGTCACTTTGGGTTATTTCTTTCTTTGTGCAATATGGAAAATAAAAACAAAATGGTGACTTGTAGGAGCAATTTCACCTCCTGAGGAATGTGACAAGCAGAGTGAAAATCTTTTGTGGAGAGTATTACTGAAAATCTTTTGTGGAGAGTATTACTGTCTCTGCTTGGGCACTCCTTATCTCCCACTGTTTGTCTCCTGATATTCCTTAATTGGATTATTAGCAAATGTTTCAGTTTTTCAGTTGAAATCTTAGGGAATTAATTCCTTTATGTGTTGTTTTTTTCTGTATGCACTTGAACAGTTATGCACCTTCCCGTTTTGCTCTTTGTCTGAAACATTCATTCACTTTTTG
The DNA here is from genome assembly GCA_013396775.1 of Cephalopterus ornatus. Taxonomy (NCBI): domain Eukaryota; kingdom Metazoa; phylum Chordata; class Aves; order Passeriformes; family Cotingidae; genus Cephalopterus; species Cephalopterus ornatus. The sequence goes on along the minus strand of VZRE01007553.1, from coordinate 29,972 downwards.
GGTGTACTGCTTCTCTGAAGCTGCCTGGTTAGTATATTTTTTCTGTGCCATGAGGTGTTTTCTTAGCTGAACTGTGTGTTACTGTCTTTATGCAGGACCATGTTTTGATGGGTTTGTCACTTCAAAGAGAAAATTGGTACTATGTAGTGACTTGAGTTGTCTGAATAAGTAGAGAACATCTCTCGAGGTCTGTGGAAGAAGCATCTCATCTATTGACTGGTTATTCTCTGAATTCCCAAAGGTGTTTGTGTAGGGCTCAGTTTACTTATGCATTGAGTTTGTGTGCACTTAAATCTGATAGCCAACTGAAGAAGCCTTGCAGACTTCAGTTACCTGCTGCTCCTCCTTGCAGATCATAACATTTCTGTGATCAATCTGCAGCACCTTGCTCTGTTCCTTCCTTTCTAGCCAGCCCGCTTCTGAATTAAAAAAAAGTGAAGGACAACGGTGTCATTTCACTCAATTTCATTAGTCACTGCCGCTTCCTCTTTGACTACATCTCACCTCTCTATGAACTTCTTGACATCTGCTAGTTTATATTTGAAGCATCATACTCCGCCTTTCATGGTTTGAAGCCATCAGAACCTTTGTCACGATGCTTCTGCTTGCAGAGGTCAGTTCCCCTCACCTAGCCAGGTTTCAGCTGAGCTCTGGGCACCACTGTGGGGCAGTGAAGAGGCCACCTAAAGAAGAGGCTGGGTCAAATGTCTTCCACAGGTGATGGGATGTATGTGATAAATTTCAGACTAGCTGGTAATGGGCTTTTCTGCTGTAGCTTCTACAGACCTGCTCTCACAGCAAGCAGGTGACCCTACTAAAAGCATCAGTAGAAATATTGCTGAGTCCTAAGGTGAGAGTAAGTTTTGTTCTGTTACCATTATGTTATCGCTATATCCGTGTTGAGATAACATACATAAGTGGTGAGAATTCACCAGTTCTTTGTGTGGAGTTATACCGGTTTTCTGGAGCAGGAGATTCATCTTTCTTCTGCCTGGACAATGACTTTGTTCTCTTTGGTCTCCTCTGCACTGATGGGCTGTGAGCCCCTTCCACCATAGAGACCACCTCTGAATATGTTGAACATTTGCATTTTCAGCTCTGAGAATCTGCTTTATTATCCTTTCTTGATTGTTTCCTTTGCTTATCTACCCCATTTAGGGGGCATTCCCATTCAGGTACGTCATTAACTTTAAAAACATCCATAACATTTCATGTCACCCAGCAGAGGAGTTGGTTCTGCTCCTTCCTACTTTATTTCATCAGTGCAGTAATCACTCTTGGTTCAGCCACGGATGATGACTAGCATGTTTGTACACAGTAGTGACTTGCAGTGCTTCTTTTTCTGACTTGCAGAGTAATGAAAAACAAACTCTGCCTATTGCTGACATTAAGATGAGTACCAATGGGAAAGGAGTCATCCTTCTTTTTGTGCTACCAAAAGGAAAAATTACTTTGCACGGGCTGGCAGCAAGTTGCTTAGAGCAGTGGACCTGGATTTTAATGCTTCAGTTGGCATGGAAGAAGGTGCAATGCAGTGTTGTGCAATCAGAAGTCAATGAGCAGGAGAATGGGGACAAGAAGAATTTGACTGCTTTTGGTGGCACTAGCAAATACAAATTGGTGGCAGGAATAGGCTGCAGATGGGAAGTTTGAAGCACTTGGGGGTGTTTTCAGATGCTTCTGGAACTTAGGAAGCAATACAGTGTGCTTCTGAAAATCAGGGAGGTGTGAAAACCCCCTGTATATAGCAACAGTTGCCGCTGGTGAGTGATCCTCTGCCCAGGCACTGGGATAGGTCTGTGCTTCCACGCGAGGTCAGTGCCTGCATAAGCTTCACGCTTGAACTGGTAGAGAGTAATTCAGAAATAAGGATGACTCTAAATCCGTAGCTTCGTGGGTTATTAGTTCCTAATAAATCTGAGGTGGTGGGAATGTAATAAAGAATCCCTTGCTTTCTTTGCACAGATTAATGTAATGCAAATCTGCGGTGAGAAGCTGTAGAAAATATCCCCCCCACGAGAAGTGATTTTTTCAAACACTGTCATGGTTGAAAGCATGCTTTCTGGTGCTTGGATGGAATTATAAACCTGTAATAAGAGAAACAGTTTGTTACTCTTGACTTTCAAAGCTGTGTGCAACTGGTGACCTTTGATTTTTTTCTCCTTCATCCATTATTCTCAGTGTGTAACAATACTTTGTTTTCTCCAATTTATTAATGTCACATATACTAGCTTGTAGAGTAATTAATTTCCAAGCATGTCCATCTGCTTTGGCTACATCAAAAATCTATTTTGGACTGTTTAAAACTTCTTTTGGAATTTTAGAGCTCGTTTTGATACTTATGGAGAGAGAGTGTGGGAGGACATAACTTGCCTGTGATGCACTGAGATAAACTCTCCTTTTCCATTGCCAATATCTTAGTAACGAAACATGAAGTTCAAGCACTGCACAAAGTGCAAAGTGCTCCCCGAACCTGGGAGATAGCAAATGTGATTAAAAAAATGTGTTCCTGATTGTTTTTTGCTCCATATGGGTTTTTGTTTGTTTGTGTTTCACAAAGTCCCTTGCTTGTGAAGATTTGCTCATGGTTCTTTCTTTATTTCCACAGTTTGCAACTTCATGTCTCATGAAAAGTGCCTCAAGAATGTCAAGATACCATGCTCCTGTATTGCTCCCAGCCTTGTAAGGGTGAGTAAGCTCACGCTGGCTTGTCTCTTTCTTTGGATAATAGCCCAAATCTATCACAAATTAACATGATGTAGTATAGCAGTGGGATTTTAATATCATAATGCATAAATTGTGTTAGTAATCACTGAGGCTTTTGTAGCTGCTCAAAGGCAAAGCTACACTTCCTTTGAAACGTCCCTGCTATGGGCAGCTGTAGATAGTCTGTCTTTGAAGACCAGTTATTTTCTTTCTTTAAATATTACTAGATGTTCTTACTGTGTGTCATTACCTGGAAGTCTCACAATAATGAACTGGAGAGACTTACTGATATCAGTGGTTTCTGAAAACCATATGATGTGTCATGAAAACAAACTGTGTACATCACCAATTTTTTTTTACGGAAGTGAAAGGGAAGACGCTGAAGCTTCTCTGCCTAAAAAAGGCTATGTTTGTCTTCTATTGATTGCTGCATCCTAAATAAAGTCATTGCATTAAAAGTATAGGATTTCAAAGCCAAAAAAAGAGGGCAGGACTTCAACTGATAGTAGTAGTTCAAAATTTATTTTGGTGATTAATAAAGTACTTGTCTTCACATGGCATGTGACTATTTCCCATGAAACTTCACGCTAAAGAGGTTGCTTCTAAAGGGTGTAAAAGATGAATCAGCTTTACAGAAGATAATAGGATGCAAATAAGGTATTAAGAAGCTAAATTGAAGAGAAAACAAAGTGTATTATTCACTTGGGAAAGGATGACAGAAGAGGAACAAAAGGGAAGAAGATCATGAGAAGCTTACTAGAGAAGTAGTAAAACGCTACAAATATCTTAAGGAGCCATATGCAAAAGTTAGATGAGACATGGCTGTAAAATCTGTCATGCACGTTACAGACTTTGCTGACCAAAAGCACGTTTATGGGAATCCATTGTGTAGACCTGTGAAGGGGAGCTGATTCCCTTCTTTGTGTCCTGAAACGTTTTCAAAGTTCCTTTATATTGTGGAAGCCTGTGCAGGAGCCAAGATGTGAAAGTTTAAGCAATACACAGCTTGGGTTATAGGAATTGAATAGACAAAAATTACCCATCTGTTTTTCTGAAATAGCTTTGCCAATGTGCTGCTTCGTCCTTACATAATTTTCATTTTGGGAGGTATACCTTAGGTGTCAAAAAGGTTGACATAGAAAGTTGCCAGTGAAATAGTAAGAAATATTGCTCTAAGTCTGAGAACTTCCCCGGTAAAGGGAAATGTAGGTAGTGAGAAATGCTTTTGCTAAGAATTAGCATCTACCGCTGTTTAAGGATGTTGTTGTAGCATGAGGAAAGGCGTAATGAATCAGATGACATAGGTGTCTTTGTAAGGGCCTTTGGGGGGGATAGCAAAAGTCCAGCTGGAAAACAGTAATTTAATTCAGAGGGTCAGAGTTATAATAATTTCTGACTGCTTCTTCTATGGATTTGCTTTAAATTTAATTCACTGTTCAAAGTAGTATTTGTTCCTTTGCTTTTATATGGTAAAAATCCTACATTTAAACTTACTAATGTTTCCATTTGCATCAGTAGTAGATGTCAGTGTAACTTTTTTTGCTCTTTTGTCAGTCCCCATAATCTACCTGCCTCAAAACATAAAATTTATCTCCTGATTTTATGTGTAAACGGTAAGCCTAAATTTTACTGCACAGCAAGGATAGTTATCTGGGTGGCATTGTCAGTCCTTGAGACTGTTTGCAGCTCCGTGTTGCTGTATTTAGCTGCAAAGAGCCTTTTGTGTTATCTGTCTTGAGCTATAATGATTAAGTTTTGAAAATTCTGGATTGTACTTTTCGTTCTGGACAGTCTTGTTCTCCTTGACGTGGTCATCCAAGATGCATTAATCCTGGTCTGCTGTACAAGTGAAGTCTGCCATATGGGAGATATCATTTTGTATTCAAGCTCTGTCAAAGCAAATACTGAACTTAGCATTTGCTTAAAAAATATAACAGAGCAAAACACAAATGACAGTCATTTATACAATTTGTGGAAAATTTATTTGCTTAATCTCTCCTTTCAGATTATTTGTTATTTATTTATTAAAAAGTTTGACGTAGGAGGGAACACTGGCAGGATTTTTTTTTTTATAGTTCCTTCAGCTATGTCAATATTCAGTGTATTACAGAAATGGGATTTTTTTTTTTTTTTAATTGCCTGGATTTCATCTAGGGAAGATGGCAATTGTTAAAGCTCGTCTGAGTGTGTGTCATTTGATACTAAGTCAACCCAGCAGTAAATAATTTTTCAGCAGATGTTTTGTGGAAACTTTTATTCCTGACAGTAGAGTTTCCTTCCCAGGGTCAAGTAAAGGCCCACAGAGTCATAAGCATGCTACAACTGCATCCAGCCTCAGATCATTCTTGAGGAATTAGTTCTTAAGGCTGCCCTAAGAACTTCTTGCACTATTGTAAATCACTATCACCTGCATCTGGTATTCCTGGATCCAGGTCATGATGTTTCAAAACAATCCTTCATGGGTCAGTTTTCTGAACAAGTTTGCAGTGGATATGATTTGTTCCACTGATAAGGTCTTGGCAACTTTTCCAAATTCAAGTCCTCTCTTTTGTACATACCCGTAATTATGTACCTACTCTGTGGTACACATTTAAATTAAAAAGGGGGAATGGGGCCAAAAAAAACCCACCTCCAAATGCCCAAACAAAACGAAACAACAGTAAAAATAAGACTTCTTTGGGTGTTGAAATGTGAAGTTTTGGTTTCCCTCATTAGGTTGAATTGACGCTGTATTGCAAGTTTCTTACCTCTTAGATTTGCCATGGAAGAGTGTGTGTGTTTTCTATATAACTGCTCTTTGAAAACTAACTTGAAGTGAGATCATATGAGAAATGGTATGTTAGTGAAGTTAAGTATTTGCTGTGTGTGTTTTTCCTTATTGTTTTTGGTGCATTACTGGTAGCATTGGTAATGATTTCTAAGTATTTCCATTTTAAGAAGAGTTTATGCTGCTCACGAGACTTCCATGTGTGCTTTTATTCTTAAAGCCAGGTTATCTATAATGGAAAAGTGCTAGTCTGGGTCATCATCTTCTCCCGAAGCTTTTTATGCTAAAAGTAAGACCTTCCTTTTTAAGGAAAACCGCTGCATTTGTGGACTGTGATAGTGAATGGGAAGGCTGTGGTGCTTGCAGGGCAGTCTGCTCTTTTCCTTGTCTGCTCACCTGAGTCTCTCCCTCTGGTTGCTGGATTCAGCTGAGGGCATGGTGGTTATTTGGGTCAGTTCCTAAAGAACTGAAAGTAGAAGATCTTTCTAGCAGGGCCTGTAGCGGTAGGACAAGGTGGGGTAATGGTTTTAAGCTAAAAGGGAATAGATTCAGATTAGATTTAAGGAAGAAATTTTTGACTATAAGTGTGGTGAAACACTGGCACAAGTTGCCCAGAGAGGTGGTAGATGGTCCATCCCTGGAAGTGTTCAAGGCCAGTTTGGATGGGGCTCTGAGCATCTGGATCTAGTTAAGGTGTCCCTCCTCGCTGCAGAGGTGTTTGGACTCGATGACCTTTAAAGGCCCCTTCCAACCCAAACCATTTTGCGGTTCTTTGACTTTGCCCGGGTGCTTGCTGGATAGCACTGACGACCTTCTGGCCAGAAGATCTGTCTCTAGTTCTCCAACACCTGACCCATGCTTGTGTTTGTTTCAGCAAGGCAGTAGCTTGGAGTCAAGCAGACACAAGGCATAATTTTGAATCCAAATGAAGTTTAAAACTGCTCCCTGGTAATCTTGGCACTGCACCAATGTTTCCTCCTTTTCCTCCCTGCAGTGGAACTTCAGAGTTAAAGGGAAGGGTTAAACCCTTCCCTCAGGGTTAAAGAGGAGGAAGGGATAGCGTCTCCTAAGTTCATAAACTCAAGAGAGTTTATTATGCTCTATTGAAACTTGATACAAGCTGCCTGGGAGCCTGTAAACTCCCAGATGAGCTCTGTAGCTCTATCAATTACTCTTCAGTTTCAGAAACATTGTGGGATATCCCTGTGTTTGTTTCTTTTAACTCTTTGTCTTAATAAAAGGAGGTGGACATTGATTTCCTCTGTAGCAGTAAAAGCAAGAAGTGACTGACTTTTGTATATCATTTTTTTCTTTCCAGTACAAAAAATACTAGTCCAAGCAACTCTTAGTTGCTTGGAAGTCTTACACAAGTCTTAGTTTTGAGTAGAAGTATCATATATTCCTGGTTTGAAATGATACGGGATTCATTATATAGTTCCCATCCAAAGGGTGCTTGAGAGCTTAGAGTAGATAAGGCCAAATGTCCTGTCACAGAGATCTGTAGGATGGAGAAATACAATCCTGGATGTGTTGAGGTTGCATCTGAATGTGTGCATTATTCCCTTGCATTAGCCCCAATTAATATTTTGATAACTAAGTAATTGATTTGCTTGTCTCTCCCGTTCTATGGTATGTTGGGACACCATTTAACTTCGTATTCTTATTTCATTTCAGAACTACCATAAAGAATATGTACTTAAGTTGCCTTTAAACACCGATATATCAAGTGCTCAGAGGAAGAATGTCAGTTTGAATGCAACTGATAGGCATTGTCCCTTAAAAGGAGAAAGAAATAGCGAGGGCATTGAAGAGCAAACACTGTGTTCAAGTTGCAGAAATATTTTGCTTCTAAATCAGAGAGGTTTCAAACAAATAAAAGAGCTCTTCGTGATTACTGAGTAACAAGGAAGTAATTGAAAATATGTCAATACTGGGAAAAGTTGAATCACAAAGTTGTTAGCTTCTCTCAGAGAGGATGTAGTCTAGAATATTAACCTGGACAGAACAGTCATGGGGTGTAGTCAGGTGTGATCACATATCTACCTTCCTAGAGCAAAGGTTTATGGTGTTGGAGTGAACATTAGAAACTTTAGATAGGGAAGTTCTTCTGCATTGAAACATCAGAAATCCCTATGTGTTTTTGCTTCAGGCACGCCATTTTAATTGTTACCAGCAAATTTTGTTTGGTCCTGTGTTGCAGCAGTCTTGGTGAATGACCCCATGCAACTACCCTTCTGGGCATTTAATAAAGATGGTTGCTTCCAAGGTCCTTGTTCTTATCCTTAAAATGCAACAGCATTTTTGAACTGAAAACTAGTGACCTTGAGTTAAATTCCTTTTATTCAGTCTCCGGAGGCTGTTGTTGAGAGTGTTTGTATCCTTCCTTCTGTGTACCTTTCCTGTTTGGAAGCGGTTCAGCTCCATACCACTTAAGGTCCTGCTGACCTGCTTTCTCGATCTCTCTGGTGTGTGTTACAAAGTCTTGCCAAATGCGAGTCACCCTGATGTAGTGGAGAAGAAGATGCATGGGCAAAATAATATTTAGATGTAGACCTAGAAAAAGTTTTTAGTAGGTACTTCTTTTTTTAGACTGCCCAAGCAAGACAGCAGCTGTCACTTTGGCATTTGATACATCTGTATTTCTCTCATTTGCCTTTGCTCCTGGAAGTTTTTGCCTCAGAATTCAAACTAAAACTTCCTTCTGCTTAAACTGGTAGAAAAGAAGCTGCTGCTGGGTGAAAAACAGGCCTTCCCCGAGCCATATTTTTTCCCTTGCTGAGGTATCCTGAAGGCTGCAGACCAGTAAGATGGCCTGGCCTGACTCTATCCACAAATCAGAGGGTGTAGGTGGTAGCTGGGTTGCTCTGTACACAATGATTACACCTTAGTGGAAGAGCAGTTAAATTCATGACAAACTGTTGGCCATATGTTTGATACCCTGCGGCATTTCAGGATAAGGAACAATTTTAAAAGAGCACTACCAAAAGAAAAGAATTCTATCCTTTCTTTTTCATCCAAAGTTTGGATGTTAAGAGCAGTTTGTTGCTGTTCTTTTCTTATGATGCATAACTGCCATGCGTTTGCACGGATTGCACTGAAGGAGTTAGATTCTAAGTTTTAGGTTTCTATAGGATCAAATTTTATTACAGGTCGATAGGAACTTTCATAGAAATGTGTTACATTCTCTAATGCCTTGCATTTCTTAACAGAGGGCAGGAAACAGAATACGAACTAGAAGTATTTTGGCCACGAGTGCAAAGTCATTCTGGAGATTATGGCAGAATGTTCCATTATACTTTCTGTTGATGTGCTTCTGATCAATATTGCAAGGGCACTTAGAGGTCATTTAATGGTATTACTAGCAGAAATTTTCTGTATTTTTCTGTGGAAATCGATTTTAGTGGTTTTCATAAGGTAATTTAAGTAGTTGCATTGCAGAAATGGTTTTAAACTCTCATAAATTATTAACTTTATCTCTGTGGGCCACCTTATGTCTCTGTACTTTCCTGCACTTATACAGGTGAATATAAGGAATAATATGTAACATTTTGTATTCTGACATGCTGCCTTACTGGATTTCCCAGTCTGAGTTTTGATTTTTTTTTTTTCCCTGATGTATTGGTTGGTTGGAAGTTGTTCAGCAACAAGAAAATGTTGGGAGAAGCATTATGTAGTTGATGTGTTCGTTATGTTGTACTTGCTCTTTTCTCTTTTTCTGTCTTATTCCCATCCCATTTTCCATCATACTCTGCAGTGGTTTAAAAACTGTCACTTCTAAGGCAAGTTAATAATAGCACATATAGTAAACAAAGATTCTTTGACTTGTTTCATAAAGAAAGTCGAAGAAACAAATTTTTTCCTTTTTTTTCCTTTCTCTCCCCCACCTACCTTAACATTTCAATCAGCAAATTTTTCCCTTCTCTTTGGCAGTGACTTGAGACTTAAGAGGATTGTCACTGTGATCTGAACAACTGCAGAATTTAAACTTGGTCTTCTTGCCATGAGTTTTCTAGATAAGTACAGCCAGACCCTGAATAAGTTTGACTTCTGTCACGCTCATGGCCAGGGAAGAAGAGTCCTCTGTGTTTCAGACATGGCTTGTTGAAGGGATGGGTTGCTCATGCTGGGTGTCTGACGCAGTTTGTTCACCAATTCAGAGCTAAAGGAGGTCTTTCTCTTCTGTGTCTGATTTCAAGGGGAATTCTGCCTTGGGGACATCTGGCTCCGCTGTTCCTGGGTCTGTGACAGGTGTAGGGCAGGCACATGACTCAAAGGTGACGCTTGAAACCTGAAGACAGGTTGGGATGTGCAGAAAAGCTTGCCAGAAAAAAATCCCCAAAGGGCTTTTCAGTCCTCCTTGCAATTGCAGTGTCTGGCTGGGGTTATGCTCACAAAGGTGTTCTCATCATCTCTTTCTGCACATCAGTTCGTTGTGTAGGGTGAATTTTGTGCAAGTGGCCTTCTCCTACCAAAACTTAATTTTTGGAGCAGCTAGAGCTAGAAAACAACTCGGGCACTACCTCCACAATAGCTCAGCCAGATAACTTATATGTTACTGTACAGAGAGATTTAGGTTTTTCCTCTCTTGAAGAAGTAACATGAAAGTGCAAGGAGAGTAGGCAGGAATTACGAGCCTTGAACTTAATCTGAGATAGTTTGATTGAAGATCCTCAGGCTCTCCAGAATATTTTTTTCCCACCAAGGATATTCTTTTTTTTTTTATTCTTTTTGTAAACATGCATTATATAACTAGAGAATTCTGATTTAAAAAAACCAAAAATAATGCAAGTCAGCTATGAACTTTATGTCAGTTAGAGCTGGAGGGCTGCAGAGAATGATGGGAGTAGGATATGGACCCTCAAGAAGGATTTGTCTGTATTTGTAAAATGCAAACTTGTATATTAGGTTAAGAATTGAAGCTTTTGGAGGCAATGATGTTTTTTAGTATATCATATTGCAGATACTAATAGTGAATCCTTTTGGTAGGCTAGCTGGCAGCCCAGCTTGGTGTGGAGCTTGAGATCTGGACAGGCAGGGGCCAAGAATTGCTCCAGACAACACAGTTGGCTGGGGCAGTGAGTTGGTGACTCTGTTTCACTGGTCAGCTGCTGTGCATGATCTTGTTCATGTTGGATAACACAGGTGTATTTTGTACCTCTATTTATCCTCGTTTATCTCCCAAAGCTTAATTCTGAGGAGGACTGGAGGAACCACATGCTTTGCAGTTTGGGGGTTACTGATTTTTCTTGATTAAACTTTCAGCAGTGTTATTTCTGCCTTGTAGTGCATCTGGCAAAACTTTATCTCACTTCTTTCTTTGTGCCTGCTTGAAATACAGGATTGTTTAGTGTAGCTGTCCTCACACTTTCGGAGGCAGAAATACACATGGGAATTTTAGACATTTATAACTGGAAGTGACTTCATGGGGTCATCAAATCATGATTCAGATTTGCTGCTAGTGGTTCTCAGGAAAACCCTAATACACAAGGAGAAAAATTCAAATCCTGCTGAATAACTTTGGAGGCTTGTTTAATGTCAATCTGTTAAGAAAAGAAGCTATCTGTGACTACGTGTATTTTTAGCCATTATTTCCAGCTTTTTACTGGGAACAATTAATTTCATGTCATGCCTGAATAATAATTTGTCAGCTTTTACCGGAATTTTTTTTTTTTTTTTTGGTGATGCAAGAACCAGAAGATAAGCCTGATGTGTTTGTCATAGCAAGAAGGGCATGTGAGATGCGTAATAATAAATACCTAAATCATGGCAAACTTCTGTGGAACTCAATTGGATTCTAGGACTTTAAACATGCCATTAAGTTCCATCTTTCTAATGTGAATGTCAGTTTAACAAACCTGTGCATCTTGTAGCAAGAGGTCTCCAGAACAACTATAAAGCTTAAGTATGTTTCTTATTCTTCATTTTTCTTCCCTTCTTCTGTAGTTCTTTTGGTACTGTCATCTTCATTGTTAATCACGAAGCAAGAAAAACCCCCTACATTTTAAGATTAGTGAAATGCCTTTGCTAAAAATATTGATACAGCTCTTGCAAGAGGGTATTTTAATGTATCATCTTGAACCTATAGTCAACAGGAACCTTGGTATGGATGTACTTCAGGAGCTGGATCTCTGTACCAGTCAGGCTTTGAAGCTTTGGACGGGGTCAGAGAAGACCAATCAATGCCTTTGTCCTGATCAGCCAGTTGGCTGGGCTGTACTGGGAGGAGAGGTGAAAGGCATGAGGAGAGTACTGAACCATGGCAACACGGAGGTTTTAAAAACTCTCGAGTGTGTCTTTAGGGTATTTTGTTCACCATTGCAACTGTTACTCTTTAATTGTCCTTGATTCAATTAAGAATACTTAGGAGAAGAAATGTGTTTGCAGGTAAGTCCCAAAGGAAGCCTTTGGATTCGTGTTGCTGTGAATCATCAAGAAGCTGATCAGCACTGAAAAATATATACAACATGTATTAATTCCCAAGGATTTAAAAAACAGTTAAAGTATTTAAAATATATTTTAAGTATGATTTCTTTTAAAGGATGATTTGCCTGTACATTTGTTCTTTTGCTTAGTTAAGTCTATGTTGTATGTATTGCCCTGTGTTGCAAGATAAAGTGGCTTCTGTGAATTTTTACTGACACTTTGGAAGCTGAAGTTGATGATGTCTTATGCGTTCTTCACTGGCAGGTTCCAGTTGCACACTGTTTTGGGCCTCCAGGACATTACAAAAGAAAGTTTTGCACTGTGTGCAGGAAGTCACTGGAGTCACCTGCCTTTCGATGTGAAGGTAACTTAAACCCTCCTTGTACAGCCGTCTGTGTGCTCTCCAGTGACGTGCACTTTCCATGCTGCATACCTCGAGGGTTTGTGGGTATTCACACACATGCTCTTACAGCGTTTGAGAAGTTTCTGGTTTGTTTATTATCCGTTCGTTGATCGTGAAAATGTGTACTTCAGATTAAGGAATAATAAATCAATCACCTTCAATGAAGCACAGACTCTGTCAAACCTGTACGCTCTTTCCATCTTTCCTCCAACTTACTTTGAGTAAGTCTGTGGTGGTGATGGTGTGCAATGAATCCATGCCTGAGATATGCAAAGGATGAGAAGCTATTATGACAAAAGACTTGTCCTGTTGAGGTAATTTATTTCTGTTTCCAATGGAAGCTTTTGATACAGGGAATCATCAGGTATTCATGTTTCTGGAAAAGAATTTCCTGTGTTACTAGTCTCAAATATCTGTTACTTGTAATGAGGATAAGATACCTTCAATGGAAAGATATTTGAAAATATTATTTGTCAAAATAGTACTGCTCTGAGTGTTCTGACATAGATTCTCTGAAAAAACAGTAATTAAAGAAATCACCCAAACACCAGAATTTTTATTTGAAATATATGTTGGCGTGAGTACTTGACTGATTTCTGGTGTAGGGTAGCTCCTTAGTTCTCTCTTGTCTCCTTTGTCTTAAATGTCTGTTAGTTGTTCTTCAGTTGATGTTGTGAGGTTAAATAGAATTTAGCATTTTAAAGGAATATTACCTGTGAACTGTTTAAAAAAAGAAAGAGAGTCTAATGAGTGAAGAACCAATTCTGCAGGGGATTGAAGTGCTTTCAAAATAGCTGTTGTGCTAAAGATAACGTCTTATTTAATATGGTCTTCTGTATGTATTTATAGGGGAAACATTCCTCTTTCATCAGGGTATTTAGACTTACAGTGGTGTAGTGTTTCTGTTCCTGCTATTGTCTGCCAAGTTGCATAATGAAGCCAAACTACGTTCTTCTGACTAGTAGGAATTTGTCACTTAATAGAGTAACCACAGTGAGTTGGATGTTTTGGTGGGATGGTCATAGAGATACAGAGAATTTTCTGGTCATCTGTCTTAATAAGACTCAGAACTTGTGTGGCATGAGATAGAAAATTTGAAAAATTTTGCTAGCTATACCCTCTTAACTGTTGAAAATAGCTTCTATTTAGTGATCAATTTTAGTTCAAGCTTTCTAATTTTTTCTTTTGTGTTCTCACTCTCTTAATTCTCCTGTATTAGCATTGTATCCAGTTGTCATGGTTTAACCCCAGCTGGTAACCAAGCCCAACACAGCAGCTCACTCACTCCCTCACCAGCAGGATCAGGGAGGGAATCAGAGGGGTAACAGCTGCAAAGCAAATGGGATGAGATAAAGCCAGATTAATGAGGAAAGCAAAAGCCACACGCACAAGCAAAGCAAAATAAGGAATTAATTCACTGCTTCCCATGGGCAGGCAGGTGTTTATCCATCTCCAGGAGAGCGGGGCCCCATCTCGTGTAACAGTTACTGGGGAAGGGAAACAGCGTCACTCCAAACATCCCCCCCACCTTCCTCCTTCTTCACCCCACTTTATGTGCTGAGCATGATGTCATATGGTCTGGAATATCCCTTTGGTCAGTTGGGGTCACCTGTCCCAGCTATGCCTCCTCTGAACCTCCCAGGCATCCCTAGCACCCTCGCCACTGTGGCAGTGTGAAGAGCAGAAAAGGCCTCAGTGCTGTGTAAGCACTGCTCAGCAATAACAAAAACATCTCAGTTGTCATCACTGTGTTCAGCACAAATCCAAAACACAGCCCAATACTAGACACTGTGAAGAAAGTTAACTCTATACCAGCCAAAACCAGCACACCATTGCAAAGGAATTTTTTTTTTTCAGATGTTTCCTTTTAAGTATTCTTAAAAGAGAAACACATGAAATTGCGTGTTATATTCAGGTATTACAAAGGCCCAGACTTTTTTTTTTATGGTTCATTGAAGGTTCTGAATTGTGTTCCTCAAATGGATTAAGCAGTTTTCTTATTTTGTGTGGTGTGACTTGTTTTGTATTCGTTTTTCTGAATACCAACAAGGCTACAACTTTTTTCTCTGATACTTTTCTAAAATGAATCTTAAAAGGGGCAGTTGAAGTTCATAAAATGAACAAGATTCTTCCTTTACTCTTCAAAAATGCTTTTGGAATTTGTTCTAGGAGTCAGCTGTTTTGAGCTGTAGAGCTTTTAAATCCAGATGGAAATACTGAAGTTTCTTCCCTTTTTTTGCTTACTTCTAATGACTTTGCTTAATATTACAAGTCTACTGTTGGTTATGATGTTATCATCTGATATTGAAATTAAGAACTTTTCCTGGACTCTTTACCATAATTAAGATAAAACAATTTTTTCTGAAAGGAAATTGAAAGTTTTCAGGCAAGTATTAAATGCTGAGGGTGCACAGGGGGGCCTCTGTTCTCAGAAATGAGCATTCATGTATATTAACCCCTGGTGAGATAAGTACATGCAGTTCATTGGCAAAAATTACAATAGTTGGACTCCAAATTCTGCTGACAGTTACTAATTGCCGTGGATAGCTATTTTCTCTACCAGAATTCTACTGGTATCAGTTGAACCTGGAGTCATGATGGTGAGAGTTGCTCTCCCTTTTCTTTCTGAGAAGGGCTGGAAAGTAAGAAAGAGAAATAGGAGTAACCCAAACATTTTTTTTAGTGTAGAATCCTTTACAAAAGTTTCTTATTAAGCACTGACCAGGAGCAGCACATTTACTAGAGAAGGAGGCAGTTAACATTTTAAAGCTTCTTCTTCCAAGTTTATGTATCTGAAATTAATCAGCTTGAGGTTTTTGGCAATCATAGAGAAATGCACTTTCCTGACTAGCTTGAATAGAAGATCATTATTCTGTTATGAGTTAAAGAATTATGGAAGGGCTGATAAAGATGAATTTCCTTTTTGTAGGGCCTCAGATTTGACTTAATCTTTACATTCAAAAACTGCATCTTTCCCACAGCAGGATAGCTAGGGAAGGATTAACTCCCAAGACACTCATGTCCTTAACGTGAACACATTTCTTATTAATTCTGAGTTCAGGTTAGTGTGTTAGGAGCAACAGATGTGAATTAAACCAAGGGTAAAACCCCCTCTGTCTTCTTACAAAGTATAGCAAAGGGAAGAGTCTGCCTGAGCTTGCAGAATTAACGATAAAAAAACCCAATGCTTTTGTTAATTCCTTGAAGCTGTAACTTGGTCTACAGACACTTCTACCACGACCAAGAATATGACTCAAATCATCTAGCTTACCTGGTAGTTGAACTGGCAAAATGGTAAAATATTCCTGTTATGTCTAACAGGAATATGTAGAGAAATGTGGGTGAAGGGCAGACTGTCACAGCTTGTATAGAAGTTCTTGAGTGCAGTGAATACATGCAGTATGGCCAGCTGTATGTGAAGGTTTGTGGTTGACTTGGTCAAGAGTCTTTGCTTTCATATGGTGGTAAATTATGTTCTTCTGTGGTCTTAAAAAAAGTATTAGTTGTGATCACCTTTTCTAGAGTCCAGAGAGTGACTTCAGAATAACGTATTGTTCTCTATTTTATTTAATACTGTTTTCAAGGTATTTTCAGATAATGTGGTTAATGTGTGCAGCTGCTGTCTTCCAATCTTCAGGTTATAGTTTTCATATTTTTTTATATACTTGGAGAAATAGTGTGTTTGACCAGAACAGAAAAAATATTTTAAGAATTTGATGCTTGTCCCTTGCTTTCGTTTACTTAATGAAAAATCAGATGCCTTCCCAGAACACTTGTATACACAAGTATTTACAAATCAGCTACTGGGGGATCATTTTTATCCATCTCTCTCTATGAGGTCCATAAAGAACCTTCCTAACTCTTGCAGTAAAGGAGCTTTGTATTGAGATCTTCTAGTTGTATTTTTTTAGTAAGTCACCCTTTGCAGCATAGCTGCAGATTCTTTTATTTCACATCTGATATTTCCAGTCAGCTTTTAAATAATGAAATTATTTTAAAGCCAAAACTTGCCTTAACCTTTATAGGATTCACTAAAACTTCTTCCACCTACAGTGTCTGTAGGGAACAAGCTGAGTCACTCTGCACCTGCTTTTAGGTAATCAGAATCAAAAGGGAGGATCGACCTTGGCTAAGTGCTTTGAAAGAGAGAATGTTGTGTTTCTCACGGTTGAAGACCACTTTGAACAGTCTGCATGGTAGCATGTGTTTTTCTCTCGTGGCTGAATACAGCCACCACGTGATGCGAGGTGAATGTGTGGGATCCAAGCACGGGTTTAGGACGATCCTGGGAATTCCGGTTAGCTAACAGAAAAACACCAGGTGCTGTTTATGAGAGTATATGAATAAAGGGGGAACACTGAAAAATTATCAGTGGACAAGTCCTGAAATCAAACTCTGTGTCTGTGCAGCTCCGTTTTCTTTCAGTGCCCGTAGTGTCTAACACGTATTTTGGAAGATAATGTTAAGCTTACTTAGGAGAGTGCTCTGAAAAAATTATTTCCTCTCCATGACAATGAAACAGTGATTAAGTGGTGATTAGAGACATACTTTAGAAAATTATTTGAGATTAATATACCAGTTTATTTGGGTCATGTCTAAAATTAAATCCAAAATTAAATCCAAATTGAGCATCATCTCTCAATAAAAAGGATTTATTTCCTGAGTAAAACATGCTTTCTGGCTGTTGCAGTCTCCCTGGGAATGACATTCTCCAGTAATTCTGCATGTTCTGATGTCATGTCACTTCACAAACACAGCAGGACCATGCTGGTGCAGATATGCCGTGTGGGTCCATGGCTGATCTGACCTCTGACGTGTCTTCCGTGGACCACGAGTGAGGCAGGCCTTCTGGCTGGGAGCAGGAGAAGTGGCTACAGCCTTCCCACTCGTTTGGTGCCATGCTCCTTGCCTTTCTGGGGCTGGTACTAAAACACACCTTGTCTTTTGTTTCCTTGTGCTCCTGACAGCTCCAGGGGCAGAGAGCAGAAAAGCATCTGCTGTTTTGAACCCTTTCATGAAGTGCTTTCCTGCTCTGCAGCAGGGCTTGGAAAAGGCTTTCTAAAGGGAGTGGAGTATTGATTCAGGAAGACCCTTGTTTTATGCTCAGGTCTTGATGATATTTGGATGCAGAAAGAACTTTCTGTTAATGCTTCTATCATTTGGTGGTTTTTTGGATTTGGTTAAATCGAAGTAGTCTTCAGGCACAATTACATTGGAGTAAGCAGCAGTTCCTGTGAAACTGCAAGACAAAGCCAAGCAGTTGTACAAATTTAACTTGCTGTATTGGAGGAAATATGACAAGTGCTTCTTATGTGCAAAATTAGCTCAGCCTTTCCTTATACTTGCTACATCTTTTTAACACAGAGGAAGTGGAGCAAGACATGGGACAATGCTGATAAACTTCTTTATTGTCTATCTTTGCTGAATGTAAAGAGCATGAAGGAGAGAAAGCATGGTGTGAAAAACTGGAGGAGTATTGGAGGGATGGAGGCCGTGAGGGAGGGAGGAAGGAGATGCGGAAAACCCTGTGGTTTCCAGCCTAAGGATGTTTTCTTTTTTTTTATGCTTTTAGTTTGTGAGCTACATGTGCACACAGACTGTATCCTGTTTGCTTGCAGTGACTGCCGGCAGTGCCACCAGGATGGGCACCTGGACCACGTAAGTGCAGATGCCTCTGCAGGGGAAAGTGGTCATGCATTTTTGGTGTGAAAACCTGGACTGGAGAAGGGGGAGTCTTTCACATGTTGCCAGTTACCAATGCACCTTTATTGGCAGGCATGTATGGTTTCAGAATGTCTCACAGACACCAAAATGAACTTATATGCTGGTATATTCATGATGCTTTTGAATCCTTACTGAAAAGTCTGTGCAGTCTATACAATGTCCCAATTAAGAATTAAAAAAAAAAAAAAAAAAAAAAAAAAAATNNAAAAAAAAGAAAAATTAAGCATCTTCTATTAAAATCTGCATTGCAGAAGCTGGCGTGAAACTCTTTTTTTTCCATGTGTCGAGCTGTTGGCTGCGCTGCATCCCTGGCAAACATTGTCTTGTTCTGCAGTCTGACTGAGGCAAGACTGCCTAGTTTCTTACCTTCTTACAGTAATATACATGCTAAATACTGATATTTCAGGATTTTTTTTTTAAAGGAATTTTTTTTTAGTGGAATAGGAAGAAAAAACACTGTGATAAGCTTTTGATAGTGTTAACTAACTGCTTCTTTTGGTGAAATGTAAGATTGTTTGGATTCATATTTATCTTGAAAAAACTTAATGTCCTAGTCTGTGCTACTGTTTCTTCAGAGCTGTTTGAATTGCTGACTTTCAACTTGGATTGAAGATGCTTCTGTATCTGTTTGATGTAATGTTAAGTCATGATGTGTTCCCTCAGGATACTTACCATCACCACTGGAGGGAGGGAAACCTTTCTTCAAGTGCTCGTTGTGAAGTTTGCAAAAAAACCTGTGGGTCTTCTGAGGTGCTCTCTGGCATGAGATGTGAATGGTGTGGCATCCTGGTATGTTGTAATACTGCATATATTTGTGGGAACCATATACATAGGTGCACATGCTTATTTGAACACTTGATATAATTTATTTGTACACTGTATAAATATATTTTATATACACTTTGTAAATACACTTAATTTCTGTAAATATATATATTTATGTGTTAGATGGAAAATCTGCCTCACAGTCATTTTAATGAGCAACTCTGAAAGTTGCAGTTAAGCTTTATGTAAATCCAATGGAACTAAAATTTAGCAGGGGCTAATCAATATAAATTTGTGCTTAGAAGCCTGAAGTCACTTTTTTCTGTGTTAAATCAGAATTTCTTTTCAAGTCACGTAAATTCTGCAAGGTCAAAGAAAAGACTTACCATTCTAATATGTTTACTCATATTTCAGTATAGAATAGGTCTCAGCCTGTGTGGTTGGGATTTTTTGAAGTTGTCAGGATCAGTTTCTGTGTTTTTCTGTTCATATGACACGTCTATTTCCTGTGCAAAGTGACGGTACCCTTCAGTAACCTCCATGGAAGCCACAGGTTTTCACGTACTGATACACAGTGTGCTGTGTAGGTAACAACTGGCCCATCCACTTAATGCCACCTCTTATTAAAATATGATGAAAGTGCGAAGTAACACCTGATGAGGTGGGAACTGAAAAGTATATGTAATATATCATTAATTTGACACTTAACTGCAAGATGAGGCACTCTATGTAATAACAATTTAAAATAAAACTCTGAAGTTATTCAGTATTTCAGGTATGATTTGAATATTTTTTTTTAATATTGTGAGGGTTTTATTTTAATCTGATTCATAATTTCCAAGGTGGGAGGGACTGTCTTTGGGAAGAGTCTAGCAAATGTAACACGCCATATGGCCATACATACAAAGGTAGTATATTCAATACTGGCAGAAGATCTTGCAGCAGTATGAAGGCAGAAACCAGCCAGTCACACTGTAGAATAAAACTTGAAACAGTGTTATCTCTGAATCTGCAAGTGGGTAAGAGGATACTGCTATTTTCAAGCTATGCAGTATAACCTGTGCACTTTCCCATTTGCCTGGTAAATATCTATGTGGAATGGAAGATTCAGAGTTTGAGACCAAAACTTTAAACTTCTCCATATTGCTGTATAAAAACCTTTAGTTTTTGATAGACCAGGATTGTGATCCTTGAGAGTTCTTCACATATTAAGATTTCCCACTGTGGGTTATATAAAAACTGAAATGAACAAATGAAAATCTAGGGTGAAAATGTGAGCCGTTCATTTCATGAGAGTGATTAACAGAAATCTATATAAGTCCTAACCTGAGTTATGCAATTCCAGTCATATTTTGCTATAAACAGATTTGCTTTCTTTGTGTATCACTTAAGTTCTTAACTGATGCTGTTATTTATAGGCTCACGCTGCTTGCTACATAATTGTCACACCAGAATGTACCTTTGGAAGATTAAGGAATATGATTCTTCCTCCAAGTTGTGTGCAATTACTTTCTCGCAACTTCAGCAAATTACATTGTTTTCGAATATCGGAAAATTTGCAAACAGAATCAGGTAAAAATTTCAACATTGAGTGCAACTAATTAATGAGTATATTTACCCTAGTGTTGTAATTCACGAAAGCATATTGTTGCTAATTTTTACTGGCTTTTGTGGCAATACTCTAACTTCTTACTATTTCTGGGACAGGTTAGAGGTTTTGAAGTGCACACTGTATGCAAAAAGCAGAAACTTCTGCTTACTGGTGCAGAGTAATTTGTCAACGGTTCTTGAAACAGTAAGTGTGCAGAAAGTGAAAACCTAAAATTGAAAAATCTGTTGTGTGTTATCATTGCTACAAACACTTACTTGTCATATCATGCATACAAATATTTTTACTTGTCTCTTGCATTAAGCATCTGTCCTTTTAAGATTTTTGTGCTGAATTGAAGTCATGTGTCTAGCTAGGGTAATGTTCTGCTGCCATCTAGAGTGAATATTTAACAGGAACAAGAGAATGTTTCTTTAGGAACAAGAGAATTTATTTTAAGTATTTTCCAGTAACTGAAGTATTTTCCAATTTTTATTTTGATAATTATGCTCTTGTAAAGCCTTTCTTTTGATGCCCGATTACAATAGGAAAGGAACTAAAAGGTAGGCAAAATATAGTTCATGAAAACCAAATATTTGCAGCTGCACTTCTCTCAGCCTGACAGGTTGCTTTTGAACTTTCTGCTTTGAACGCGTAGGTTTGGTTTTGGGGAAGAGAGCTGGTTGCTGGCAAGAGCCATGTGTTCTCATGTGCAGAAGCTGTAGCAGGAGTCCTGTTACTGCACAAACTGCATGACCCTGGGTCTGCGTGACCCAGATGGACTGAAGTGACCTGTGGAAGTGCTGAGGCGGAGAGGAGGCATTAGCTTGCTTTTGTGGATTGTTTTTTTTCAGTGACTTATTTTTCTTGTTAGTGAATTTGCTTACTAGCAGGAGAAGGTGAAGTACAGCACCCACTTGAAAGTCGTGGAGTTTTAATGCTTACAGCATAAGAAATAACGGAAATAAAACTTCCGGATGAGCTTGATTTTGCTGGAAAAGTAATTTTGAACTTTGTTTCAGGTCTATTGTTAGATATTTCACAAGTGTCCCAAAACTTAAGTGAAGATAGAGTTGTATTATTTATTATTATTATTACTAACAAAAGTTAATCACAAACCTTTTAAATAGAGTCTTTCAGTATGATTTTTCTGATGTTAACAAAGTTTATCTTTTAAACAGTGATGTGTTCTTCTAATATGTCAGAATTAAACTTTCTCATTTTTTAATTTTTAATCACCTCTAAGTAACAGTTTAATACAGAGCATCTAGAGTGAAAGATCCCAAGGTTATAGCAGCACCTTCTAGTCCCTTTCTCCAGTATTTTAAGTGATGGAAGAGAAGGTTTTCCATTTCAGGACTTAAGCTATGTGCCAAGTGTGTGGGATTATGTCATCTATATTCAAGGTTTTTTAAAGTAAGAATATTTTTTTGTATTTCGTTAGTCAAAATGTGTGTCTTGTACTTTGAATTGAGAGAATGCAGCCATTAGCTGGTGATCAGAAGCAGACACATAGGGATGGAGAAATATTCACCAACTTAATTTGTGCCATTTCCAGTGATTTAGTATGGTATGAAGAAAAAAACCCAAAGCAAATAAAACCCACCATGTTTGGAAAGCCAGAATGCATTTTTATAATCCTCACCCTGCATATAACACAGAAAAAACGTAGCAACACCCTGAAAAATCTCTTTTTTAACACCAGATCTCTTCTCTGTGGCCTGTGAGAATTTCTGCCTCTTGGGCACAGCTCCCCATCAGCCAGTGGGCAGCAGCCTCCCAGGAGGGAGCAGCTGCTGATACCCAGAGGAGCAGGGGCTGAGCCATGTGGATGCTTCCCTTTCCTCCTGCTGCTGATCCATGGCATACCTGTGAATTTGATGGCTGCCCCCAGCACCTGACATCTTCCTTTCTTTTCATGGTCAGTAGGCCACAGCTGTGACTCAGCACAAGGCATGAAGAGTAGTATTTGTGCTGTGGTACCTGCCTTGCAGTCTGCTGTGCATAAAGTGTTTTGTTCTGTTTTTCCTTACCTGATGATGGTATGTGATGCTTGTTTTAGCACCTAGGTCCTGAATGTACAGGTACTGGTCCGGTGTCTTCACATGTGACTCCTTTTACACCATTCACGCCTTGCTGGAGTTTTGCCATTCTCAATCATCTGCTGGATATCAGGTGTCTGCAGTTCCCCACCAAAAGCACCAAATACATTGCCATGTGGTCTTTTCCTCTGTGCAGATTCTTCCTCAAAGGTGGAGCTGAGAATTGTCTTAAACTAATTCTCACATCAACTCTGTCAAGGAAACTCAGTGCTCTGGTCTCATCGTCCTTGTCACCCATGTTCACAGAACAAACCTGCATTTTCCTCCAAAAATGTGCTAGCTGCTGGCGTGTGCTGAGTTCCTAAGATGTGCCATGAGTCCAGCAGCTCCCTAACACTCTGCTAGCATGTGTTTGATGCTGTTTTGAGCACGGTAAGAGCTAAGGACAGCTGCCCCAGGAAGTGCTGCTGCTTCTCCAAGCTAAGGTGCAGGCTCTGGGTGGCAGATCGCAGATCTCGTTAAAGATTGCGTGCAGGTCACGGCTGTTTCAGGGGAGCAAGGTGCTCCTCTGTTGAAGAATAATTAGCACTTCCGTGGGACCTGTTGTGGAAGCACTCTTGTTCCGAAGTTCTCACGTTCAGAAGGGGCATCCTCAGAGGGTGCTCTTCTGTTGCCACAGCTGAGAAAGGACATCACTCAGATTATTATGAAAAGACCAATCTGAGGAACCAAAGAAGTGTTGGCAGTTGCCTGGATGAGTTAACTGCTGCAGGCATAGCTCTTCCCAAGGTGGTGTTCGGAAAGTGCCAGTTGCCTTGTCCCATGCAGTGAATGAGCACATACATCATCCTTGACCTACTGGGGACCATTTGTCTGGATTGCTTTTACCCCTGCATAAATGCTGAGCTTCATGACCAGCGTTCAGCAAACATCTCTATGCTCAAAGAGGCTTTTCAAAACTCTTGAACTACCAGGGGAAGCACTGGTAGAGTAGTTATCTCCCCTGCCTCCAACTGGCTCCCATCTTAATGAATTTCAAAATAAGTCATTGAATTTCACTGGAATAGTTTCAAGATGCTGTTAGTATACATATCTCTACTATCCCAACTGAAGGAGAAAGAGTAGTAAAAGATGTCAACTTCTTCCCATCTAAACTGAGAAGAGAGTTGGGAGCAATCAAGAGCAGTCATTTCTTATTGTTGTATTTACTTACTCTTTTTTTAACCTGATTTTGACTGAAGTGAAATTCTAGAAGGCATTCAGCTTCCTTTTGTTTCAGAGTATTTCAAGCCCACACTGTCTAAATTTCTCTTCAATATGAAACTTAATCTGTTTGTCAGCTATAACAGTGAAAGTATTTCTATTTTAAAAGCCCCAGCCCAAAAGCATTATTGTTGGTCTTTCCTGCAGTTACTTAAAAGCAGTACACAAATGTTCAGTAAGTTACCTGGTGTCAAGTTTAGGACTCCTGCCTAGCACCCTTCTTGACAGTGCTGTGATTCTGCTTCTTTGAAGGTTTTCCTGCTTTGGGATTTTGACTTCCCCGATACCTCTTTTGCTCTGAAGATCTGTCTTTACTTATTTAATTTTATTTTTTCATTCTTGTTTTGTGCTTTGATTTCCTGCTTTCTCCCTCAGCTGCAAGGCATAGTTTTTTATAAGGGTGTTGCCTGCCTTATAGCTTTTGAGAACTTTGCCTGCATCCCAATCAAGACTGACTGGGAGTTTCAGTGGATGTGAGTATAAATACCATTATATGATGAGCACATCAAGTTGACTTGTGTTGCACACTACTGCTACCCTTAGAGAAGAAAAACTGATCATGTTTGCATTTGCACTGGCCTTCTTGTATGGCCCTGAGTGCCAGGAATGAGAATGCAGTCAGGATGTTACCTTCACAGAAGCAAATGTGAATGTTCATAGCATTTATTTTAATCTTAGTGTTTTTATGTTGTAGTTTTACGTGTAGTTTTACAGGGTGCATTATTGGCTGACAAGCTAGCTCCCAGCTTTCAGTGAGAGTGATGAGCTGCTGTCAAAGTCCACTTCTGGAAAGCAGCAATTTCTTCCTTTTTGTGCGTCTGCAAATTTGTTTTTCAGTTGTGGAAATTGCACCTGTCTTTCTGACTATAAGGCTGTTACTGCCATTCCTGGATTGATTTGGTGATTGAAAACTTGATGGAGACCATGTATACTTCAGTCATAGATAAACATTGCAGCTTTAGAAAGGGATGAAATGTAGTAGTTGCAATATTAAAGCTAATTGTAGAAGGATCTCAGGTGTGCCTTCACTGTAGTTACATGACAATGCAGATTTGGGTTTTTCAATGCTGTTTTTATTGTATTAATTATTATAGGTAGAAAAGGAAAGTGTGCTTTTCTGTCTGGATCCTTTTGTGCTAGCTTGTTTGGTGGAAATTGCTGTTAAATGACAAACACCTTTTCCCTCGCCTGTAGTTCAAATTAACAGGAACCCTTTCTTTAAATGTTTCTGTTTTCACAGATGAAGATGATGATGTTGATGGTTCAACACAGGGATCAGCAAAAGATGTCCAAATTTCAACAGATTCAAGTAAGCCCAATTTTAGTAAGTGGTGAATAGTCACCCATTCCAGTCTTTATTCATATAATCTTAACGTGTTTTGTCTTATGACAATATATTAAATGCCTCATTTTCTAATGCTAGATTTTAATTTGAGGTCCTAAGTTTTAGTCCAACATATTTATCCAAGGCCTTACAAATATCTTACTGTTATTTTCAACTTGTAGATGGACATAAGTGATAATCTGTTTGTTATCCTGACAAAAAAGTCACTTCTCTCACCTCGATAACTGAAGAAAGAAAATGTGATGTTAATAATCTATAGATAAGCAAATAATTTAAAGGGCAGGCAGCATTTGTTTTCAAAACCCTTTGCTTTTTGAGTTGCTGAATCCGAATCTTACTAAGGACACCAGGTGGATTTTTATTTTTTTTTTTGGTTGGGAATGTTGCAGCAAAAAGGATTGAGATGGGCCAGTTGTTTCCTGTTTGGTTAAAGTCTTAAGCAACTCTGCGGAGTTGTCTGTGGTTGGTATCAGCCAAACTCCTAGTTTTGAGAAAATGAAGTAAAACCACAACGTATGGGCATCTTACCCCCATATCCATATTAGTAACTAGAACAACATGGTACTTGCTACCTAATGTAGCTGCATGGATTGTTGTAAAAAAGTAAATTTCGAATCAATAAATACTGATTTATTTTTTTTAATCCTAAAGTTCTTACAAAATTAGGAAGCAAATGCTATCTGGATTTAAAAAAATTCAGCTTGGTAAATAACTGAGTTATGGAAGTGATCTCAAGCATGCTCTTTTCACTTTTTAAAATTTGACGCTGGTGTCTCTTAATGATTCTAAGTTATGATTCACCACCATGCTTCCTTATTGTGGGAAAAGGCTCTGACTAACTGCAGTTCGTCTAAGAAACTTTCACTTTTTCCAGTGTTTTAAGTGTCTGAAGTAGTTGAATGTGAGGACTTTGACATTTTGACAACTAAGCATATTTCCCTTTTGACTGTCAAAGAGAGCAAATTAAGTATCCAGATATTCAGCTGGATTGGTTGAAAGTACTAGTACAGGCCAGTTCAGCTTTAGTTTAGCCTTCCTGAAAGAAGGGGAAGGAAGTAAAAATTTGGGGAAGGACACAAACTTCAGTAGGCCATTTGTTCATATACACTGTCTGTCTTTGGACTGGAGAAAGCAGCAGTAGACGGTACATTTTCAAGGCTCATGTAAAGTATCATTACTTGTGTTTTAAATAGAACAGTGACATTAAAAAAATTGCTTCCCCTTAATGCATTTTCACAAAACATAAGACAAGGTAGAGCCCAGTCCAGTAACTTTGCTATGATTTAGAAAGCTCAATAATAACCACACTGACAAAAAGGGTCAGAAATAGCATTTAATGATAAGACAGGACTGACTGTGGTGATCAGATGCAAAGCAAGGCCATACAGTACAAACAAGCAACCTCTTTAAATGTGACCAGCTTCCTTTATCTGCTTATCCCACTATTTTTCTGTACTTCTTTCCCAAACCACCTTGATCTCTCCTTTCCCCTGCCTCTGATTCCTCTTCTAAACTTCCCCTAACAACTCTTAATACCACACCGGAATGCTTTTCACATATATCTCATGTAGCCTCACCACCTGAGCAACCTCCTTGGTCGTTGAGGTGACCCACAGAACTTCACCTGTGGACTTACCTGGGGAGTGCCACGTGCAGACCATGGGGCTGAGGACCTTGTGTCAGCTCAGAAGCCACCTTGTGGCTTCTCTGATAACTCACTTGATAAAGTTATTGGGGGTCACCTTCTAGCTACTGTGCTTTTGTGCCTCTGTGTGTGTGTAAAGTCATAACCTATCAAATTAAACATGAGTGACATGGTTGTAGTGGGCTGGACCTCTTCCGCCTGTCTCTAGATAGCAAATACCATCTGTGTAATATGGGTCAAGAGGCAGCTGCTCATTAGCTTCTGTGTGTTGACTCAATACCTCTGTTGCATCTTTTGCGATGTTACCATGCTCTCCCTCGGGAGTGTCTGAACTCAGTTATATTCCAGAATATTGTAGCTTTTCTTAATTCCCACTCTTTATGTTTTAGGGGTGCATATTTTTAAAAACAGTGAAAAACAAGTCAGAAGAAATTGAATAATATTGATATGTAAACACACGCTTTTTCCGTAGGAAAGAAGCCAGTAGAAAAGGATGCAAAGCCTGTAGACTAATACTGGAAGAAGATTTCAATTGGTGGTCTGCGTTGCCTTTTGTTTCTTTGCTGTTATAATAGGCTTGTTGAGTGAAGTGTAAAGTTAAAAGGTCTAAATCTTAATTTTGGGAGCTTAAGTACATTAAATCAACTATGAAATTTAGCCTACCAAGATACTGAAACCAAAAGCATAAAATTAACATAGATTTAATAGACACATGGAGCAGGTTTGGAAAAGGATTCTCTCTGCCCTGTGAGTCTGTCAGCACTTACTGGCTCCATGTGAACTGTGAGTGTCTGTCTTACACAGGACAAAATATAGTTGTCCAGAGAAAACCCGTTCTGGAGCAGGTTGTAGAGGAATCTCTTTGAGGGAAGAAATGGGGGCTGCAGTGTTGTCAGCAAACATAGGTTTCACAGCACGTCCTTCCACAGCCTCAGTTTTGCCCTGACGACTGAGAGATAAAATGGTTTTGTGTTAGATAGACCCAAGTCATTGGCTTAGAGCTTGCTTATGTCTTGTCTCAAACCTGCTGACAGTGTGGAGGAGACCTTCACTGTAGACCTGCAAGCAGGAGCAAACTGTTTTCTGGAAGAAGGAAAGACAGCATATTGGAAGGGATTTTTCCTGTGAAGATACTTAAGAAAATGTTCAGCTTTCATAAGAAGGGTCACTGTGTTCTGCTCTAACTGCTTACAGATAACTGAACATGTCACATTTTTCTCTGAAACATGATTTGAGTGGATTTGAAGCTGGTGAAACCAGATCAAGTGGTGATACATCTGGCAGATGCATGGGGAAGCTCTGAAAACCAAGAGGAGAAGGGTGAAGAAGTGGCTACCAGAATAGGAGGATGGCTGTTAATCCAGATTTGTGCTTCAAAATTGTCTTGAAAATAGGGGAATTTGGTCATGAAAACAAGTTCAGAGAAGGGACACACCTGCAAATAGCTCTCCTGGAAGACGAAGAGCTGGAGAAAGCAAGAACCTAGGATTCTGAAAGACTGTCTTCAAGGCAAATAAGAGAAAAAATACACAGTTCTTAACAAAGCTTAATGCTGCCTTGTAGCTTATAAATACTAATACTGGAATAAACCAGAATTTGTTAGTCCACTGTTGTCCTATGAAGCAGCAGTAGAGAAGGAGAGCAGAAAGTGTGTGGATAACGAAAGTTTTATTTGGAAGAATGGTTCTTGGTAAGCTGTGTTGCTAGAATTGAGTCTTTTAAGAGTGATTTTCGCCAATAGGTTTGGTGTAGACCTCTAGCTTTCTTCAGTGGCAAAAATATTCAGGACTGCATCATTTTCCTGCCTCAGTCACAGGCCACATATAAGTCTTTTCAGAAGCCATGTCCGATCTGTGGGGATTTTGGAAGTCAGAGGGAACGTGAACTTTGGACTCATCAAATGCTGTTTATCCTTTTCCCAGGAAGCCTTGATATCTTAACCTCCAAAATCAAATTCCGTAATGTGGTAAATTATGTCTGGGGTTGACCTTTTGTAGTTATTTTCCCCTTGAAAAGTGTAAGCATGAATAACAGGTTATTTTCAGCTCAGTATCCCATGGTAAAAAAGAAATTAATGTGTTTTTCAGGAGAAAGTCGTGATACTGTGTAGTCTAATCCAACAGGAAAAGATAAAACACTTACCACTGAAGTGTTAGCCTTGCAAAACAGGCAGTAACTCCTTTAAATACCAAAATTTGATATGTGCCTCTGTTGCGTATTAGCCTGGGTTTGTTATCTTTAATATATATACTAAGTAGGGGCATGTAGACTTCATGTCTGTAATTGGATCATTTTCTAATATTTAAAAATTGGAGCAGGTGGAAGAAAAAGCCTTATCTAACTATAGAAGTGGTTATAGTTGAGCTTCTTGCCGAGGCTAGTTAGACAAATTAGACTGGCATGAGACCCCCCTCAACTTAGACGTGTTGGATGTGCTCTTGAATCAGTGGGGAAGTGTCTTTCTAGATGACTAGTTGCAGTATTTAGCTGTTTGTTCTTTTGTTAATGTGCTCCCAGAAGCTCATGTGCAAGCCAGCCATCTTTCATCAGGTTGCAGTAAAGGTGTCTCTTGTGAGGAGGACAATGACAAACATGATTTTTGTTCTGCGTGACAGATACCAGATTACCTTAAGGAAACAGGGCTGAGCATAAAAGTGTATTTAGCTGAGGAATATGCTTGATCTTAGGACACTATTGCTCTGAAGATCTAAACTTCTCCTTGTAAACCACTGTTATATGTAAGAATTAAGCCATTTTGAAACATTTGACTGGCCTTGAGAGCTCATAAAAAATTCTCCAGTTAAAACTGCTAGGGATTCTCTCATGCCAGCTAGTATCTCATAAGAGCAGACTACAAAGGCACTTCGAATGAAAACATGTACTAGAACTTGGATGAATGTTTTCATTCTCAGATGGTTGTCTACCCTCTGGATTGCTAGAGATAACAGTGGAGATTTTGATAATGTTATTAAAGTCCATACAGAACATCAGCTGTGCTGGCAGTAACCAGTGTTCACTGTGTTTTTTCAAGTTGTGTTAGCTCTAAAGAAGGTCACACAGGACGCAATGTGTCTTTTTGTTAAAGTTTGTCTATGCTACAGTTACCGTGGTGATCACTCTGACAGAAATCTGTTTCTAAAAGATTTTCACTTTGTCTGGCATAAATCCATCAGGGTTTGGGGGGGTGGATCTTCTGATGCATGCTGTATTCTCAATGGAATGGCAACAGAGTTTCAAGGCTACTTTAGAAGTAAAAGTGGATGATATTTAAATCTTCCTTATATTGTGACTTGTACAAGAA
>VZRE01007550.1:34345-48797 GCA_013396775.1 Cephalopterus ornatus | reverse complement strand
CCTGCTGGCCACAATATTCCTGTACAGAACCCATTCTGGTATATCCTGTCTTTCAGTCCCCTCCCTGATCATTTAGTGGCCCTCCACTGGTCAGTCTGTAACTTGCTAAGGTCTTTCTTGACTTGGAGAGGGATTAAAATGGGCTGCCATACTGAAATGTGGCCTCGTGAGTGTTCTCAGAAAGGAATAATCACTTTCTCCAGCATATTGGTGATGGTTTGCTAATGCAGCCCAGCGTGTGGTTGGCCATCTCTTTTTTCAAAAGCACGCTGCTAATTTATATTCAACTTGTTGATGAACATATCCATTCTTTTTCTTTGCCAATGGTTGCCTGGCGTTATTCCAGCTCAGATGCAGGATTTTACATTGGTGCTGTACAAAAACTAACAGGTTGCGGCCAAAGAATTTAGATTCAGGTTCAACTATTTCTAAAGATGCACTACATTTCTCTTCTAAATGTCTTCTCTCACCAGAAGAAAAGAATAAAAATGTTTGAATCCTCTATTAATTGCCACTTACTTAGCATTTTTGGCTTGCTTTTAAGCATGAACTGAGCTGAATTTTCTGTTTATAAAGCCCATGACTTTGGTAATGACCCTTACTTACCTTATGATCGATTATTGCTATATCCTCTTAGTTGAAGTTCTGTTTTAATGCAGTTTATGGTCAGGCATGAACTTGCTTTAAAAGGAAGTGATTTTAAGAGAGTCTGATTTTATGTGGTGCAGTGAAGAGACAGCATAAATCTACGGACATATGCACTGTCCTATTCCCTTTTGCTTAGACCTGGGTTCCTCTGCATCTTGCTCTGTTGTTTTGAGGTTTCACTAAAACACTTGGGCAAGAACTGCAGCAGGAGTGACCTGTAGCTTTGCTGACCACAGCTGCATTTTACTACAGAGTAACTTCACAAGCCCGTGACATGTAACACACACCACAGTCTGGCACACTACAGGCCAGATGTTCTAAAAAGTAATATGAAAATGTTCTGAGTGAGCCTACTGGCTTTTTGTTTGAAGCAAAAAACAAATAGTTGTATTCCATGTCTAATAAAGCTGTTACCTTGACGACTGGTGGTAGAAAACACAACTCAAAGAATAATTGAATTGGAATTAAGTTAGGTAGATTCTCTGGAGAACAACACTAAATGCATTTTACTTTCTCCATGCTGCCACACGAGACAAAATTAGCTAATTACTTTTAATTCCATTTCCATCCTGTATGACTCACTAATGTAATAGCATGGCATAGCATATACCATAAAAACATCAAAAGAAGTGTAGCCAACAGGTCAAGGAAGGTGATTCTGCTCCTCTGCTCTGCTCTGTTGAAGACCCAACCTGGAGTACTGCATCCAGCTTTGAAGTCCTCAGCACTGGAAGGACATGGATCTGTTGGAGCAAGTCCAGAGGAGGGCCACAAAGATGATCAGAAGGATGGAGCACCTCTCCTCTGAAGACAGACTGAGAGAGTTGAGGTTGTTTAGCCTGGAGAAAAGAAGTTCCAGAGAAACCTGATTGTGGCCTTTCAGTACCTAAAAGGGGCCTATACAAAAGATGGAGGCAAA
Organism: Cephalopterus ornatus; assembly: GCA_013396775.1. Lineage (NCBI taxonomy): Eukaryota > Metazoa > Chordata > Aves > Passeriformes > Cotingidae > Cephalopterus > Cephalopterus ornatus. Next base: position 47,230 of record VZRE01007550.1, on the reverse strand, counting down.
CTTTTTGGGAGGATAGGTATAGATTAGATATAAGGAAGAAACTTTTTACTGTGAGGGTGGTAAAACACTGAATCAAGTTGTCCAGAGATGAGGTGAATGCCTCATCCCTGGAAACATTCAAAGTCAGGTTGGATGGGGCTCTGAGCAACTTGGTCAAGTTGAAGATGTCTCTGTTCACTGCTATTAGATGAGCCCTTGCAACTCAAACTATTCTATGATTCTATGAAAAGTTTTGAAGTTGTATTTATTTTTTTTTTTTAAGCAGAGTGAGCACTAAACATTTATAACTGAAAATTAGCACTAGTTCAGTAGTGATTTTTGTACTGATGGTCCACTGAGGTTAAAATGTTTTATTGATGAATTTCCTAAATACAAAGTGCTGAAGTTTGCAAGCAGTGCATTTTGACATGTCAATGGCCAACTATGCCACAGTGTTAATCCTAGTATTAGACCTTGCATCTGACACTGAGATGGGACGCGCAGGTCACATTCTTAGAGTACCAGTTATTTAAAAGGGGGGATTAATTCTTTTTTATGAACTTAATTTAAGAATTGCAGCAAAGGAGAACTCTTGCAACCAGCTTAACCGAATCTGCCAAGATTTCTCTTTGTATTGCAAGATGACCATATTCATGTAGCATGCATTTCATTTCATGTAGCATATTCATTTGCATGCATACAAATGCCGTTGAGCATACTTTAAGTCAAAGGGTGAATCCTTTTCTTTAAAAAAGAATTTTCCTGAAGGGCCTGAAAACCTTGAAACCTGTTGTACTATCATTTTTGTTCCTGTTACTCACATATATTTTCCCTGTGAAGCACATTACAGCTTGGGAGTGCCCAGTCCTGTGAAAGGTAAATTAGTCAGAGGTGCATAAGTCAAAAGCATCACAAGAGAAGTGACAAGGAAATCTAGTAGAAGAGAATGTACTGACACTGCAGAACAGTTTCAGAGCAGCCCCACAAGCTATCTTGAAATCAAATCTGAACTAGATGGATCACGCTAAGCTGTGTTGGTGTGAGCAAAATGGTGAGACCATGTGGCATTTCGTCTCTGGCTTCTATTGGGCAATATAGGAATAGCTGCTGGGACCATTGCTAAATTACTGACTCCAGCTCTGGTATTTTTTGGTGCTTTGCAAAAGACCTTACTGACTTGGAAGAAGTTCAGAGAAGAAAAATCCAAAATTTGGAGAGGTACCTTTTAGAAACAGTACTCAGAAGTTTGATTTATTTCATTTAACAAAGAAAAGGTTGCGAGGTGAAGTGATCTTGTCCTCTCTAAGGTATTTGCATAATCAAAGGTTACCTGATAGCAGAGGGCTTTTAGTCTCTTGCATAAAACCAAACTAAGTGCAGTGAATTGAAGTCAATGCTAAACAGATTTAAACCATGAAGCAGACACAGTTTTGATAATAAAGAATTATGGAAACGGCCTTGTCAAGGTTATGGATAGTTCTCCATCACTGAAATATTTCAATCCCAATCTTCTTTTTATGTGATCTTGTGAAGCTTATCTGGAAGTTATGAACTTGATGCATATGTCTTGGGATGAAATTATTGACCTTTGTTATTCAGGTCTTTCTAGAGCAGTGGCTTTGAAAAGGGTCCTGTGAATTATTTTTATAGTCAGGTGGAAACTCTATTGCCTCTGGTCTATATATCTGTCTGTGTGGTGCCCGGACCTGTTCCATGCTGGAAAATGTTTAGGGGTTCATAGATCAAAACCACCTGAAAACTATTTATCAAGATTTCTGATCTAGTTTTGCTGGTCTTCAGATCAACAGAGGAAATGCAATCTTTAATATGAACATAACTGAAATAACATCTTTATTAAAACCAACAATGATGAGTATATTGGATGTATCCAAGGGCTTTTCAGCAAAAGTGTCACTTCACTAATGATTTCTGTCTAGAGCACAGAGACAAGGAAGAGCTTCAGGGTTTTTGTACCCATGAATCTGCAATCTGATATTCCTTTCTTTCCAGACAGGTAAGTATGATGCATACAGCCTGAATATACTGGCACTGCAGAGGAGCTGATTGTATGCATTAGTTTGGTTGCCAGATATCTTGCAGTAAGAAAAATAATGGGAACCCTTTTTTTTTGAGAACCTCTTAAGATTCCCCCTCTAATTTGCAGTCTCTCACACTGGCGGGGACAAAGTCCCCTGGTTATACAGCTCCTATTTTTCCCCTGAAATTCTTTTCAGGTTTAGCCAAATTGAGAATTCTTTAAAATCCCTTTTTATCTTCCCTGCTGTGACTTGTTTCCTGAGGGAAAAGGGCTGGTCTTGTGCCAATCAGACAGAAATGTCTAAACCATTAGGCAGCACACACACTGCTAAAGAAAAATTCACTTGTTGACGAGAAGGAAAAAGAGAAATTCCCAGTTCCTTTCCTATTTACACCACTGCACAGGACAAATGCCTTCACTGCTGGCAAAAACAAGGATTGGTCCAGCATCCCGTAGCCCCCTGACATGAACATTGGTCCATTGGCTTCCCTCTTTGACATGTAACAGCCCACACTGAGGACCCTCATTAATGTCATTACTTGGTCACTCAAATTGCAGCAATGCAGCTTTGAGGGAAGAATTCTGTGCGGATGCAGTAAGAGGTATCCTACCACAATTCATGCAATAGGGAGGGAGGAAGACTACTCTTTAATTTTAAATTGGGAGTTTGTGCTCTGAGAAAAGGTTAAGATAACGACCCATGCATTTGGTTATATGAAAGCTAATGGTTAAATGCCACTGCATGATCCTGTTGTACCAAGAGCACATTGTCAATGTACAACAGAGCAGAATTTTTAGTGTACGGAGGCAATAGCACATCTGGCACTTCCAATTTCTTTGTCTCTGAACATTATATTATTTTCTTGTAGCTTTGCTCCCGGTGTAGTTAGATAGGTATGTATGCCACTGAGTATGTTGTAAATCAACTCCAGAGATATGGAGGGAAGTTCTCCACAATTTACTGATATTAACCCTCATATTATTATTGTGAGAAATAATATGAGATGTGAGAAAGTGAGAGGAATTTGATCCAAGTTTAAAATTACACTGGTATTCTAGTTTCCATAGATTATGGTCTTCTGCATTTGTACATAGATTATAGTCTTCTGTATCTTTGTGGCTTCTATATATATTCAAAAATCAGGTTGGGGGCAGGGAGGGCGGAATCTATTTAGCAGTGTAGAATAGCAGCTTGGATCAGGGGAGATTTACTGTCTACTTCCATCTTTACTTCATTACTTTACAAAGCACTAGCCATGATGGAATTTATGCAAAGCATACAAAGCAAGTTAATTACATTTTAATCCTAAGAAAGGTGGGTGACTGGGGCAAAGGGCTTGCAATCTGCTCCGAAAAGCATAATCTCTCATGCACTGCCAGCAGATGATGATTTCATGAATTGTTTCCTATTCTCAGAAATGTTTCTAGAATAACCATAGATGGGTTTTTTCTATGAAAAAAATTCAACGCTTCTACACAGATACATACATACACCTGCAGACTTTAGACTACAGCAAAAATACTTGGCTTTTTTTTCATCATATGTCAAAGGAAAACCAGGGGTTTGAATTGCCCAGTGCAGAAATTAGTGTAGTAATAAAACAAAAAGCAAAAGGTGTTGTTTATTCACATGGATTTAAATTAGCAAAGCACATAAAAGGCCTTAAATTCTACTAGAGTAAAATGAAAGGTGTTTAAGTATGCTGCAATTTGCCCTAGCAAAAGTTTTTATTTGCTTCATCTTTAAGAAGAAACCATGACTAGTATGAATAATAATACTGTGTAGCAGGAATTTTTCTCTCTGTGGGTGGATGATTATTCAGTTGCATATAATGTCCATGAACAGTGTGTTCCCAGGATTCAACAAAATTTTGACTGATGATTATTTATGGCTCTATTAAGAGCTTATTAAAATGTGTTGCAAAAGCATTGATAGATTATGGAAGTTCACACTTGTAATATATTTTAATCTTTTCTGATAGATTCCAAGAATGTAACATAGAACTTTTTTTTACCAGATCTGCCTAGAATTTTCTTGTGTGGATGCCTCAGTGCAGTTCTCTCAACATTCCCAGCTACCAGTATATCCAGTGGCATTTTTACCTCTTGAGCGCTGAACACCATGTATTTCCACATTTCCGATCTTCTGAAATGCATGCGAGCTTCAAAATGACAAGCCAGTGGAGATGGGGAAAAGTTAATTGTACCTGAACGATCAGGGTATATATGAATCATTTCACTAATTGTTTAATATTTCCATTACTCCTGAGGCTTGTCTCATGGACTTTTTACTCTACTGTATTTTGAGGCCTAACCCTGAAGTCACTTGCATTTGGATGAGCCCCATCAGCCTGGCCTCTAGTATGTTGTCATGTGTGCTGGTGGGGGTCTTCCTTTAGAGAGATGACAGGGAGCTTTGATGGTTAAATTGCTGGGCATAAACACGTGTTTTCTGTCTGTTTTCTGCTCAATACCTAACGTAAAAATTTCATACATAAAGGTGTTAATACATTACTTAAATTATAATAGGTATATTTTGTACCATGCCCTGAAAATTAAAATCAACACTGCAATATTAATTAAGCCTCCAGCATTGCATTTGTAGATGTAGATATTCAATATATAGATATTACTCAATTAGGTGCATATAGTGCAACCTCGTTTCCTTTTCTTTAATGTAAAAAAAATTCAAAAGAGCATTATGAAGGAAATCCTCCTATGTTTCACTCAGCGGGATATTCCGTATTTCAGATGTCTAAAGGCTAGTGTCTTGTAAAATGACATTTCTTTCAGTAATATACTTAGAGATTTATATATTTACTACATATTATGATAGCATTGAGGAAAAAGGGAAGAGATGGAGAAGTTTTTCTTGTATTTGAGTTACATTACAAGAAACAGACTAAATATTTCTTGCATTCTTGTGGAAACGTTAATTACATTGCACAACATCATTATAATCAAGACACAGCAAACCCTATAATCAAAGTAACGTAATCAATGTAAGTAATCATCTATAATAAGCAATTAAATATCTAACTGCATCAAGCAATAACTAAAATTACAGCCTTGAATAATATCAGTTAATTGCATCATTAGAAACTTGAGTAAAAGTCAGTGGTAAATCTAAGTTTTTAACTACACAAAATAGCTGTTGCAGGTATCATGGGAAGGTCTACAGCCTTATCCTGAGAGACATTAGCTAGCAAGACTTGACTGAAGGAAAGAAGATCTATTGCAGTGCCAGGCTTGGATTTGCCAGAGCTCTGGGGTATTAAGGCAGGAGTAGGCATCCTCACTGGAGCCTTGTGTGGCCCCTCATCCCCCAGCCAGGGCAGCTGCCTCTGATGCCATACAGGTTTGCAGCAATAGACAGGCATAGTGTCACTCAGCAGCTCTGCACACACATCTTTTCTTGCTGCCACCACCTGTGCCTGCACCAGTTAAAGGCATTGGGGCCACTGAACCTCCTTGGGGATGTGCAGGGGAGTCCGCACCCATTTCTTCTGCTTCTGCACTCCATCTGCTTTGGAAGGCTGATGGGCCTTTCCTCCCGCCCTTGTGCCACAGAGAGCGTGGCCAAAAGTCATGGAAAGAAGATGACTTAACCTCTCCTAGTAGATCTATATCCATCTGAGAACAGACCTGTCAGTCCTCATCAAGAAGTGACTTGTTTGTGCACATCATCTAGCAATGGGGCAGCTCCAGCATCTGGAGGCTTTTCATTTGACTGTAGCAGTACTACCAGACCAAAAACCTCACCAAAATAAAGAAGAGTGAGGCAGAGGCTATCACCACAAAATATTTACATAAAGTAAAAACCAATGAGGAAATACAAGGTGAGACAGATCCATGTATGCGTGTTTTTCATCCATGACAGTATCCAGGTACTCCTGAGCATTTTACTGGTTTGAAGGACCTGGAATGAATATCTACTGCTCACAAGCATTAAGAGAAGAAGATTCTGTAGATCTAGTCTTTCAAATTACATGGAAATCCTAGAAAGAGCTCCTGGAAAACATGATGTGAAGTAAATGTGGTTTGTGAGAGTAAAGTTTTTAAGCCGCACCATCTGCTTTTCCTATTTTTGGCACTGCAGTTGGGTTATTTCAGCATAGCAGACAAGACATGCAGGGTCCCTAGGCTGGAGCGCAGCATTTCTGGAAGAAGATTATCTCTTAAATTCAGGCAAGGCAGATGTAGAAGCACAAAAAAGAGCAAGTGCTGACTGCAGTCTAGAGTGAAACTCTCAGCATTGCTCTCATGGCATGACTTCACCCAAAGCATGTAACAAGATACTGTCACAACTGCCTCTTAAGTCTTTAAACAACACTTAGAATGTATTATTTGCACCAGGGGATCACTAATGTGTTGCAGTTACAGCAGGAGTATGGCATGGACAGAACTATCCTGTCTCTCTGTGTCACTCCACGTCGCTTTGAAGGGTTTGTCCAATGTTTCAGAACCCTTGACTCTTAAGGCAGGGGCAATACATGTAGAAATTGAATCAACACACACTAGCCAAGCCTTCAGATTAGGTCAAAAGAACATATGAAAACCTAATTTGAGGGCTTATCGTTTCTAAATATAGTTTTCTAATTATTGGCTGAATTTGGAAAAAACAGTAAAAATATTGCAAACATTCTGTTCCTGATTGTCGAGTCCATTGCAGCTCAAGGCAGTAGCATAACCTATGGTCTAGGCTGCTGCACAGACATAGAACTGTGGGAGTTCCAGAAATGGCTTGCTCTTCTTTTTTTTTAATCACTCACCCTTCCAAATCCCAGCCAGCATGCACTATGCACACTCTGACAGCCCAGGACTTTCTATGTTATTAGTCAAGGTGATGCTGTCAAGAGGATAAAACACAGAAGAGAAAGTAGGAAACAAACAACAGCATCACAGTGGAGAAAACTTTCTGAAATTCAGAAATGGAGGCCCACATTGAAGTAAAAGTGAACTGACACACTGGGATTCAAAAGCTGAATATGAGCTTGGTGGCTATGAGATAAACGTTAATAATTCTAGAAGAGATTGTCTTGGTGCATGGTCAACATATGAAGCTCGTAGGAATTATCATAGAATAATAGAATCATTTAGGTTGGAAAAGACTTTTAAGATGATCAACTATAAACTTAACACTGCCAAATCCATCAGTCCAGTTAATTTTCTTCCCAAAAATGTACTTTTCCAACTTCCTTATTTTCAAATAAAATTCAGATTTTTTGTTTTTAACAATTCCTGTCTTTCAGGCAGTTCTCCATAGTGTTCAGGACTTTATTTTCTAGCACCTGGACTTCCTTTCAGGGTCACAGTGTTTTTTAAACCTGGGGCTTTGTAGCAACTACAGATTCCAGATAGCTGCCACACAAATGCCTACAGCCAATTTATTACTTGGTTTGCATTTCTTAGTGAATGAGAGAGATGGAGATGCAATGGCTGGTTCAAGTACCAGCCCCTTTAGCATCCCTGACACTGACTGAAAGAGCATATCCTGGCAAAGGCCAGGAGCTGATGCCTGACACTTCCTTAAGAGCAGTCCCAGACACTGAAGGGAGAGAAACCTACTGAGTGAGCCCCATGATAGTGGTGGGCAGCCCCAAGGCACTGACTTGTCCAAGGAGGCACATTTTTTTGTGGGAGCACATGCTCTGTCCTGGCCAGAGAATCCTGCAGTGCAGTGAGCAATGACCCCTCTCTTCCCCGCTGCTGTCTGAAATAAAGAGATTATGAAAATAATGCTATTACTCACAGAAATAAATGTCAATGAGGCATATGAGGAGCAATATTTTAATAATTACATGTAAACTATGTGTACAAAAATGTAACATTTCATGAATTATGGATAAGGCATTCTCTTGGTCTGCCGGAAGGTTAAAGATACTTTAATAACACAAGAGAAGGTGCAGGTCTGTAGGAAACTAGCCAGTTTAAAATGATTATTTTAATTAGTTTGTTTTCCAATAGTTGATGTGGATTCAATGTTTGGAAATATGGACTTGGAGAGTTCAGAGAGTATTATTTCTGGTTTTTTCTTATAATCATTAAATTTTGCAAGATAAGTTGTTTTCTGAAAGCCACTTCTGCTCCAGAAATTGCAAACTGAAAACTGAATTGCAGGTTTAGCTGCCAATGAGTAAAAGCCCAAAATAGTTGTCAAAAAAATCCACCCTTTTTCTGATTCCAGAAAGTATGATCATGTGCTTTATGTGGAGGTTGTAAGCCTGGGGAGCAAGCAGAAATATAAAATGTTTTTTTCTCTAAAGCTGATCCCCCCTCACTTGACTATTGATAATCGTAGGCGCAGAAGTTCCTTAATATCATCTTATCAGAGTCAATATGGACACTGTTCATATAATTTTTTAAAATGGACATTTTTTCCTTTGTTTATGAGTGAAAGCACAAAAATGTTTGAATTAATCCCTCCTATAAATCCTAGATCTCCTAACAGTCTTCCTCAGAGGCACCCATCTCATTTGAGAGTGTTCTTGAAAAACACTAAGATAGAGCCCTTGGTCAGAGGGAGACAGAAATTACAAAAGATCTATAGCATTTCCTCTCATTATTTGTGCAAGGCAGGATCCAACCACCTGTCCCCAAACAGTGATTCATTCTGCCTGCTTTCCCAGGCTCCTAATATGTTGGCACCTTCTTTTATGAGATTCTTTAGTCTGAAAGCTCTCAGGTTTGTATGCTCCCATATGCCATGTTCTCAGATAGTCAGTGCAGGGCAGACACAGATACCTACGCTTCATCTCGCCCTCCAGAAAAGTATGAAAGCTAGTTGCTAATAACTTCTGTTTGTTCATATTTGGATTCCTGCTTTCAGAAAGTTGTCAGAGAACCTGATCTTGAAGGGAGTTATAATCTCCAGAACACCCAAATGTTGGCACAAGGCTGAACTGGCACTGAAGGGTGATGTTTCAGTTTGCTTTTAGTATTAAACTTGAAAAGTCTTGGCAGCTATACCTCTCCTATTCATTGCTAGGTATGGTGTAGATGAAAAGGACCTACAAAAATGTTGTAGGAAGAAAACAGAAAATGAAAAAGTTAATGGGCCGCTAAAAACATTAGTCTGGTTTTGGACTTCTCAATTTTATCTGTATTTGTCTTTTACATGTGCCCAGGATAGTTCTGTGTTCCTGAGGCCAACTGGCATGGTGAAGCCCACGTCCTTATTCTCAAAGTCTCTCTGAGTGTAAATGGCAATGTCCAAATTACTTACTGGGAATAGTTCTTGGCCCATACTAATTTACACATCATGCCCAGAAATTATTTTGGACGAGTGTTAGTTTGCCCAGGCCAAAGCCATCACTGGCACAGTTCTAACAATTTAATAGGCTAGATGGTCAAGTTTCAGGCCTGGGAATGTTCCCTGGCAATGATTAATCTACACCTCTAGAAGTCATGGAAGTTAAAACTAAATAAATACTGTAATTGGAAAAAAATAGCCCTCACTATATAATTATTTCACTAAATTATTATCCATGCTTTGTAAAATATAGCATACATTTCAGTCAATACAGTTTAAGCTACATCTCAGTTTTCTGAAAGTGAGCTTACACATAAGGGAGATGGAATTTTCCCTATGTTATCCAAAATACATTTGTTCTCCAAGGAAACAAAAACTGGCATAGAAAAATTTACTTTTCATACCTCTCATAAGAACCCTTCAACATCCCCACAGACACTTTATCAAGTCCACCAAAGATACTATTCAAAGAATATTTTTCTTACACAAAAAGTATATTGTAATGCTCCCACCATCGAAGAGAACATGGGTTTTCTGTTCTATGCTCTTAAAATAAAGGAATCAACCAAACCAAAACCCTCTATATTTGGACCAAATCTTCCGTTCCTTGGCATAAAGCCTTCCCTCTTGTCGATCTGTTTATCACCCTAAGGTTTTAATACACATACTAGAAAACTGTTGAAATAAAAAGTGTAAGGAGATGGAGAGCTACATTTTGCCCTGTGTGGTTCAAGGCTGAGCAGTCTGGATTTGTCTGAAATTAAAGGGAATTGCTGGGTGTCGTTATTTTTTTCGACACGTCTGCAAATGTTCTAAACTTGGACTAATGGCAATCTGACTGTATCTGCCCAGTATACACAAACACAGTCACACATAATTAGCTAAGAAATCATCTTTTTCCAGTGCTCAGAAGGATTGAATAAAACCTGTTTTTCCTTTACATCAGTAAATAAAACCAAGCATACAATTACATTTTTATACAGAATTCTTCATCTTTTTGCCAGCCTACATATTTTGCCCTTTGCAATATATCAGCAGAGCTCTAACCAACAGAACTTTCCCATCTGCCCATTTCCAGTTAAAGAAAGTTATTCAAAGAAGCAGAGAAAGGGAATACATTATTCATTATATATTAATATATTAATATTACACATTAGTGGGAGGTATTGCATAGCTCTATTTCAATAATTGTGACTGAGGAAGTTCCTGGTACCAAAGGATATTGAACTAGTTAAACAGAATATTGTTGCTATATACTTTAAAGCTACTGTGATTAGATGAAATATATATATACACTTACGTATGTAGTATGTAAAAACTGTGTCTCTACCAATATTGCTATAAGCAGTAGAATCAAGAAGAATCACGGACTGGTAGATATCCTATATTCATACACACTCCGTTGTATGCAACGTGAAGTATTTTAAGAGCAGTCTGTCAGGACTACTTTTATAGCTTTAAAGTATGTCTCGTTTGCCTTTGGTAATAGAGACTTGAGCAGGTGCTAATGTGGTATGACATAATGGTGGATAATTTTTAAACACCTTTTAATGTCTGTGTGGTGCTTTGAGAGAGACAGACCACAGCACCTCTGTGGCATGAAACTGGAAGCTTTTACCGCTGCAACCTTTAGGCATCCCCAGTATACTTCTACTTTAAAGCTTTGTGCTTTAGGTGTTAAATTCTATGGGTGTCTGGGCAAAGTCAATGTTGTCTAATCTTGGTTATTTCTGTACACTTGATCATCACTCTTATTTTGATTGCGCATACAGATGAGTTTAGAAGAACAGACTGAAAGCAGAAAGCTGGCTGTACTGGTGCAGCAGGCTTGCTGTTCAAAATTAGGTACATGAAGGAAGGTACTTGTTTGCCATGATTGTGCATGCAAATGTATTAACTGTATTCACAGTGGTCGCTTCCATGTCGCAGCTCTGACCTTTTTGCTGCGCAGCAATATGAAACCATAATAGTTGGTATGGATTAATCAATCACCTCTCTCCCCAGGAAACAGTGCTGCTTCCAGTCACAAGCACACTTGGATGAAAAGCATGTTGTCTTCTCCCTCAAAGACCAAACCAATAAAAGGACTAATTTCTTTTTAAGAGGAAGGAGGTGTAAAAGGTACTAAAACTGTGTAAGCCAAGAGACTAGGACCAAAGTGAGGGTCTTTCTGTACTTGATGGAGGCAGATTAGATAGCTCTCTCACTGCTTTTAACAAGATATAGAGGCGTCTGTGGAGAGTATCTTAGCATTAAGGGTCAGACACAGCCTCACAGTGTGATGTGGTGGTGTCACTCACTAGCAACCTGTAATAAGGGCATAAGTGCCCAGAAGGTAAGGTCAGGGAACATCTGTCTCCAGGTGCTAAGTTATGTCTGCTAAATTCACAACCTGTGATACTTTGAGAGAACTTATTAGTGTGCTCATATCCTAGTGTAGATGTCTTCACACAATCACAGAGTTGCTGAGACTGGGCAGAACCTCTGGAGATTTCTAATCCAACCGCCTCTGCTGAGAGCTAGCACAGGTTGCTCAGAACTGTGTCCAGTTTGAGTATCTCCAGAGATGGAGAGTCCACAACCACTGTGGGAAACCTGTTCCAGTGTTTAATCACTTAAATTAATTAGAAAAGGTTTCTTCCTATGTTTAAATGGAATTTGCTGTATTTCAGTTTGTGCCCATTGCCTCTTGTCCTTTTTCTGGATACTGCTGAGAAAAGTCTGGCTTCATCTTCCTTACTTCCCCCATCAGGTATTGGTACCTATTGATAAGGTACATGGAAGCCTTCTCTTTTCGAGGCTGAACAGTCCCAGCTCTCAGCTGCCTCTCTTATGACAGATGTTCCAGTGTGTTAATTAACAGACCATGTTCATAGTCTCTGTCATACTGGGGAGCACAGCACTTTACCCAGCATTCCAGATACATCTCACCAGTGCCGCGTAGAAGGGAAGGGTCATTTCCTTAGGCCTGCTAGTGGGGCTGTTTTCCAGCCAGTCAGGCCCCAGTCTTTTCTGATATATGGGATTGTTCCTCCCCAGGTGCAGGATTTTACATTTCTCTGTGCTGAACTTGTAGAGGTTCCCGTGAGCCATTTCTGCAGCCCAGGTCCCTCTCAACAATAACATGGTCCCGTGGTGTTTCAGCCACTTATCCCAGTTTCGTGTCATCTACTAGCTAGTGGAGGGTACACTCCACCCATCATCCAGGTCAGTAATAAGGATGACGGAATCATAGAACCATACGGGTTGGAAGGGACCTCTGAGATCATCAAGTCCAACCCTTGATCCACTACTGCCAGTTACTAGACCATGGCACTAAGTGCCACATCCAGTCTCTTCTTAAATACCTCCAGGGATGGAGAATCTACCACTTCCTTGGGCAGCCCATTCCAATGTCTGATTACCCTCTCTGTAAAGAATTTCTTCCTAACATCCAATCTAAACCTCTCCTGGCAGAGCTTAAGACCATGCTCCCTTGTCTTACTGCTGGTTGCCTGGGAGAAGAGACCAACCCCCACCTGGCTACAGCCTCCTTTCAGGGAGTTGTAGAGAGAGATGAGGTCTCCCCTGAGCCTCCTCTTCTCCAGGCTAAACAACCCCAGCTCCCTCAGCCTCT
>VZRE01007550.1:0-33853 GCA_013396775.1 Cephalopterus ornatus | reverse complement strand
AAATTTACTAATGGTGGACTCAATCCCCTCATCTAAATCGTCGATAAAGATATTAAACAGGACTGGGCCCAACACTGATCCCTGGGGGACACCACTAGTGACCGTCCGCCAACTGGATGCAGCCCCGTTCACCACCACTCTCTGGGCCCAGCCCTTCAGCCAGTTCCTAATCCAGCACAGAGTGCCCGTGTCCAAGCCATGGGCTGCCAGCTTTTTCAGGAGTATGCTGTGGGAGACGGTGTCAAAGGCTTTGCTGAAGTCCGGATAGACCACATCCACAGCCTTCCCCTCATCCACCAGGGGGGTCACCTGATCATAAAAGGAGATCAGGTCGGTCAGACAGGACCTGCCCTTCCTAAACCCGTGCTGGCTGGATCTGATCCCTTGTCCATCCTGTAGGTGCTGTGTGATTGCACCCAGGATGATCTGCTCCATGACCTTGCCGGGCACTGAGGTCAGGCTGACAGGCCTGTAGTTGCCAGGGTCCTCCTTCCGGCCCTTTTTGTGGATTGGCGTGACATTTGCAACTTCCAGTCGTCTGGGACCTCCCCAGTGAGCCAGGACTGTTGGTAAATGATGTTACACAATATTGTCCCTAGTATTGACCCCTGGAGTAGACAACTATTAAGTCACCTCCAGCTGGACTTCATGTCACTGATCACAACACCACGACCCCAGCAGTTCTGCCAGCATTCAGTCCACCTCAATGTTCATTTTTTTAGCTCATACTTCATTAGCTTGTCTGCAAGAATGAGAGACTGTTAAGAGGGATTACTGAAGCGAAGGTAAACAACACCCAGAAGCAGATGAGTGAGAAGCTCCACTCATCTAACCAAGCCAGTCACATCATCTTAGAAGGTTAATGGATTGGTCAGACATGATTCTCCCTTTGTAAATCCATGTTGAACATTCCCAGTCACCTTCCTGTCCTTGAGATGATTGGAAATGGTTTCCAAGATTATTTGCTCCATCACCTTCCACCCTTGATTCTCCTTCTTGCCATCCATGAAAATGGGATGTATCGCCAGACTGTTTAAATGCTCCCTGACCTGATCCTCCTTCAACAAGGGTAAGTCTTTCTTGCCCCAAATTTCCCACTGGTCTTCACTGAAGACCGAGGCAAGGAATACCTTAGCCTTTACCATGTCTTTTGTCACCAGGTTGCCAGCCTTATTCAGTAGTGTGCACATATTCTTTTTGATCTCTCTTTTGCTGCTAATACACTCATAGGAGCCCTTCTTTTTGTCCTTTGCAGCCCTTGCTGGATTGAATTCCAGGTGGGCTTGGGCTTTCCTAACCCCATCCCTGCATGCTCATATAATTTCTTTGTTTTCCTCCCTGGTGACTTTCCCGATTGCACTTCTTGTAGACTTTCTTTTTGTGTTTGAGTTACATCTGGAACTCCTTGTTCATCCACGCAGGCCTCATTCTGCCTTTGATTTTCTGCTAGTTGGGATGAACTGTTCCTAAGTTTGGAAGAGGTGAACCTTGAATCCCACTCTCCTGGACCTCACTGCTTTCCAGGGCTGTATCCCATGGGATTCTTCCAAGCAGATCACTGAAAGGGCCAAAGTCTGCTTTCCTGAAGTTCAGGGTTGGGATCCTTCTTTTCCTTGCTCTCTCCTCTCCAGATTCTGAACCCCATCACCTCATTATTAGGGGCAAGGCTGCCCCCTACCTTCACATCCCTGACCAATCTTTCCTTGTTCGTAAGTATGAGATCCAGCAGAGCTCCTCTCCTTGTCAGCTCCTCGTTCTGGCAGAGAAACTACATCCCTGTTAGACCTCCCAACTAGATCTGTCCCTGGAACTCATGGCTAAAGGCTAATGCTTTCCCAGGACTATGGAAGAATGTTGACCTAGTTCAAGATATGGCATGCTTTTTGCGTGGTATTTGCTTTTCCTCTAAAGAAAAAGAGTTACTGAAGCATTTTTTCTTACACTTGTGTAATATAAATTAATATTTTTAGATGCAGGAAGCTAACCTTTCCCTAACCCTTGGGAGTTGGTGTCCAAACTTTCTTGGATTTGCCAGGGTAATCAAAAAGGAAAACAAGCTGATGGAGGAGCTTTATTCATTGATCTGTCTGCATTCCTGCCTAGCTCTGCATTTTAACTAAATATGTATTTTGGGTCAGCAGATTTATACAGTTCACACTTCATAATCCAACAAGCATAGAATACTCAAAAGTGGTCTGAAGTAGTGCAGATATTTCTGCAATTTCTGTGTTATTCCTGGATGGATTTTAACACTTTAAAATGCAGTGAAAGTTAATCAGTGCAGATTTCTGCCAACAACTTAAAATAGTCCTTTGCTTGTAAGTTAGTATGGAAAGAGGGGATGGCAGACAGTGGGTGTCCATCTTCTCTCTTGGAAGTGGTCTGGGTGACATACTGGGGAGCACTTGAGTCCTTTTGAAGGCACAGACCAGGACTAGGTAAGTGACAGAAAGTTGAAAAAGTCTCTTTTTATTTTTTTTTTTTCAAGTATAAGTAATTCGCACACTGCTTTGGGATGTGGGATCCAATCATTGGAGAGACATTGGATCACAAAGGACTCAAGTCGTCAAATCCTCCCAAGGCAAATATGGTCTAGTCCTGAAACTGACTGAGGTATGCACTCTCTGGCCTTCAAAGTGGCCATTCGCCAAGGTCAGAAACGCACATCTTCCGTCTGGCCAAGGATATTTCATTGTGTTCTTCCTTTATATCAGTTTGTGGGAACTGTTACAAGCAGAATATGAAATATGAGGAGCAAATGCATATTTTGCAATAAATGAAAAATAAGGCAAGAACAAATAGTGCAAATTGCCTTTTCTTTATGCCTTATTTTCTTCATTATTCTTTGTTTTGCTTTTGGGGTTTGAAGTGTGTATTGTAAGAGGAATGCTCAAAGTATTACCTATTTTACTTTGTTTTCTTTATGGATATTGTTGAAATCCTTTAAAAAGAAAGTCCCGTGTCTTGAAAACAGCAAAGTAAATCTTGGCGCTAGGTAAGACACTGTACCAGAAAAAAGAGTGGCTGGACAATTCTCACAGAGCAGTACTATTGGACATCAAGCAAGGAAGTGGTTAAATGCCAGGGGTGATGCCTTCTTAATAGAGGTGATCAATACAGAGAAAAATAAATGATACTCATATAGCTTCATGGTGGAGTGAGGAATGAAAAGAGGAGAGCCATTCTGGAAAGAAAGCCAACACGGGGGGTATGTGAGCTGCTTACCCAAGTGACTGCATTGGCTTTGGCTCCACAAAGCTGTAAGCATTTGGCATGGGACATGCGACATGGTGCCTTCACACTTCCTCCAAACCAATTACTATTTTGGCTTCTCTTTTCTTTACAGGAACCCAGACCTTTGTACAACAAAAGGTGCCAGTTTTATTCAAGTGGAATAGGATTCCTATATGATGCCTACCAGACAGAGGTAAACAAACTCACCTCATCATATGTTTATTTTGCTGTGCTTTGAGGAGCTGGGGAGAAGGGAGGTAAATGTTTGACAGCATGTCTGTGCATGTAGGTCACGAGTAGAGAGAAACCCCACTGTTCTTTCTCACATAAGTGACTCCCTGCTTGTCCAAGCCTCTGATGATTGCAAATCACTACAATCAGTGAGGTTTTGAATCATCACTGGTGTTTCTATCCAGTACATTACTCTGGGACTGGAATGATTCCTAGTCCATCTATGCTGTATAATAGTTGTCTGGAATGTGTTTGTCACATTGGCATCTTTCTCTAAGGAGGTTTTTGTAGACTCCAAGTGGAATAGGAAATATCTAAATTAATCCACTTGTATTGTCCAGAAGACTTCAAATCTCTGTATTTATCCAGCACAGGCCAAAAACATCAGTGGTCTGAAAGCAGCTTTTTTATTATCTCAGTGACATCAACATGGTTGTAAAAGTGCCCATATCCAAATGGCTAGACTCCTGAGAAGTCCAGATTTAGTTTCTTTTCCTATTTTATTATTGTGGTAAATTGGTGGGAGTGAAAAGAAAGGCAGAGCAGGATTGAGAACAGCTAGACAGTGATATAACTTTCAAGAAGCCAGATGTCCTTCATCACTATCCTTCCCATGGCTAAGAAAAGGTGTATGGGGAATGTTACCACTAAAAATTCTAGAAAGCTTAGCAAAGTATATTAGCAGGTTAAGCAGCTCCTTAAATCTTGCTGCCAGGGCACCCTGTTGTTGATTCCAGAAAATGTATGACAAAAATATTTCAATTATCTCCTTGACTGAAGACCTGCCCAGACAAACTTATGAAGTGTGACAACACTCTTTACTTCAAGGTTTACTCGATCCTCTTCTAAAGTGTGCTTGCACACTCAGACACATAGCCTGTGAAATGCTTCTGATTCCTGTAACAAGCATGTGGTTGGCGTCACACTGACCACAACTCCTTGCAGGTGATCCCTTGAGCCTTGAGTTTCTAGCCAGATGGTTTTCTAAACTCTGCTGCTTCTGGGAATATCTAAAGTAGGGCCACCCAGAACTCCTTCCTCTATTCTGGGAAAAAAAAAGTATCTTTTAAAAGTGTGGGTAGTTTTTAATAACATGCTTGTCTGGTTGTCCACTGATTTAGAGTCAGCATGTCTAATTCAGAGTTAAGGATCCATGGCATTTGTACTTGGCTTTTACTTTTCAAAAGTTAGCCAGCTAGTGAGCAGGGGACATGCTCTGTATGCCAGGCAAACCCTTAACCAAGAAGAACAGATTGTTTACTGAGTACAAGTTTCCTTTTGATTGCCATCTCTCACCTGTAAGTGGTCTACAGCTCATTTGGTTTGCCTGTTTCAGTTCTCTTTGATCAAAGCAGAAGTAATTCTATTGTCTTGCAATTACTGTGAGATAAGAACATCTCTTCAATTAGTGCTGAGAAGATAGAGGGTCACAAACATCCAGGACGTGAAAAAGCTCAATGTCTGGTCACTGAACTGAAATAATAGGTCTTGACATGCAGAATACCCACAAATGGCCAGTTTCCACTGCCCTTGCTCACACCACACAGTAACTTGTTTATTTTGTTTTTTTCATTGCTCTCCTAAAAAGAAGGGTCTTATTCTTTGCATGTTTTAAAAATGCTGTGATAAAAATAGACAACTACAGTAACTTCCTTTGCCAATAATATGTGTCTTGTAGTCTAGAAGCAGCTAAAAAATGTTTAAGATCTTGCTGATCTCCATCTCTTGTACATTACAGCCTTCTGCATTAAAAGGGGCAGTCTGGCCTATTTATTGGTCAGAGAGGGGAAAACTTATTTTATTTTCTGTCAGAAGTGGTCCCCAAGCCATGCATCAGAACAAACTATCTTTTAGGAGCCCATTCCATCTTACAAAGCCCTACTATCCCAATCATGGATGTGTAATGGGAAAAGGCCTAGGTCCTAGGCCATTTTCACTGCATACAGGCAGTCAAAGCCAAAGTCTTAAGTGCAAAAGCTCTAGAGCATCCCACAAAATATCTGTGGTAGTGAATGCAGTGGCTCCAGGATCACTTTTCAAACTACTTTGAGAAGTAGCCAGATGGGATGTTTCAGTCACTTCCTTGATTGAGCTGATGCTCCTCTTCTGCAGTAAATTGCAGCTCAGGCTCAGGAGAGCTGCAGCTGAATGTGACCTCAGGCTAACAAAGCCCTTGTGTGAAATCCTAGTAAATTCAGACACAATAGAGCAAGGTTGATGAAACAAAGTCCCATCCCAGGGTGAGATGTTCTTGTGACAAGTGTGATGTGTCTGTATCAAGCTCTGAGCTCCATTTCCAGACTGCAACTTAGACTGAGACTGTCCTTTTATAACCTAACTTCTATTATGGGATAGAAGAGCTGATTTACATGAGACACAAACCACAGGTACAGCCTTGTCCTGGGCAGAAAAACAATCCCAAAGCATCATTTTAATCTCCTTTTAACCTCAGTTTTGTCACCCATCTTCCACTGCTCAAGCAAATTCTGCTAAGGACAAGTGTGGCAAGTTTAGACCAGCTGCAAGATTCTCTGGTGCTGAGTGTGTGTGTGTTTAAGGCTTTCCTTTTTGCCGAGAACAAACATGCGAGGAGTACAGACTCATCAACAGTGGCAGTTTTCACACTGAAAAGGATGCACAGATCCAGAACTCAGGAACTGAGAAACATCTTGTTTAACACCTCTCGTGGACACTGTTCCACAGAGTAGCACAATCATGGCTAAGCAGAACTGTCTGAAGAAACTTCTCAAAAGCAGGCATGATCCTTCTACTTTTTCCTTATGAGGAATTTTTCATTCAACACTATATTTTATTTGAATTTTGTGAACAAAATACTTCTCAGTGGTCACAGTAAATTTTTTTCCATCAAAATAAAAGCTATAGAAAGAACATATTTTCTGACCTGCTAGCTTTTAAAACCTGAGAGCTCTCCAGGATTTCAAAGTCAATAAGCTAAAAATCTTAGGGAAAAAAAGCGCCTTACATATAAAATATTTCAATTGGTCTGCAGTGCCAAATAGAAGTCATTAATGCTTACCACACTTAAGGGGTCATTAAAATGATTTCTTGTCTGGATAGAGAGTGGTGTACACGTGCCTGCTTTTCTTGTTCTAACATCTGTCCATCTCTTGAATTGCTGCTCACACAAATAAACCTATTCAGTTTTCTATTCAAAAGCCTGAAGTAAATGGTACTTATTTACTGGAGTGCTTGGATCCTTTCTGAATGGTTTTGTTTGTGAGTTTGGAGATTGTTCTTGCTGGTGTTCCTAATTATTTCCTTCTTCAGGAGGTTTTTACTGAAAGAAGAGAGCTCACATTTCTTGGAAGTTGTTCAGATAAATTGACTCCTCTACCCATTTCCCCACTATAATGGACTGGTATTCTTATCCACTTCAGTGACTTTCTGTAGTGCATCTCTCAAGACATGGAGACATGGTCTCCACATCATAGCTGCAGAGATCCAAATCTCATGGCTGCAGACTCTGGGTCTCAGCAGAATAGCACCAGGCAGTGCAGCAAGGTGCTTAAAAACTCTGGCAGCCCTGGCTGCAGGTTGGTGCTGGGGGCTTTGGGCTTCATAGTGCAAATGCCCTGAGACTCTGGGGCTGACATCCTGGTCAGGGATGCCTCTTTGGCCCTTTTGGCCTGTGGTTGTAGATTTTGGAGTATCAGGATCTTTCTGCACAACAGGTAATAAAACTTGACACTGCAGTAGTTTCTTTTTTTTTTTTTTTTTGTGGTCAGTAGGATCATTTACACAACACTGAAACACTGAGAATAAACGTCAGTCTCTTCTTTTTTGGCAGGTGACATGTCATACCTTAAACAGCAAGTGCCAGCTGAAAGTAAAGAGTAACACATGCTATTGCTGTGATCTGTACAACTGTGAGAAGTAAGTACCTGGGTGCAGTTCATGGCCTCTGAGAAATCCTTGGTTGTTTGTCCTTACTTGTAAATGATAGGGCCTGGAGAAGCAACACAAGAAGCTTGTACGCAGAGAAGTCCAGTTCCTCTGCAATTGAAGTCCTGATGCCAGCAGAGAAGAGGTCAGGACTTGTTTACTACTGTTGATATTATTTAAGTTTCTTTTTCTTTAAATATGTCCATAAGCCCTTTGCTGTGTGATCAAAATTGATTACACAGTCATAGCCCTGTTCTGATACACTGTTGGTCTGACAATACAATTTTCCCATTAGATTTAATGAATCTTCTGCCTTAGTCACCCTTTGCCCACCTCAGTATCATAGAATCACCGAATGGCTTGGGTTGGAAGATCATTTAGTTCCAACCCCCTTGCCATGGGTAGGGACACCTGCCAGGTTTCTCAGAGCCTTATCCAACCGTGTCTTCAACACTTCCATAAATGGGGCATCCACAGCTTCTCTGGGCAACCTGTTCCAGTGTGTCACGACCCTCACAATGAGGAATTTCTTCCCAATATCTAATCTAATTCCTCTCCTTTCAGTTTAAAGCCATTCCCTCTTGTCCAATCAATACATGCCCTTGTATCATCTTACCAGGCACTCTCATTCAACCTCTCCAACCCTCTACAGTTCACTGACAGTCACTTTTCCCTTTTACCTTCCATGTATTTCTCATCTTTTTCCTTCCTACATCTCCTGTTTTATTTTGGTTTTGCCTCCTTTTTATATGCTAGCAGCCCTTTGTAGTCCCAGTCCTCTGTAAGCCTTTGCTAGCATCCTGCCAGACATGAATATTTTGGGCATAGGGAAAGAAGGGTGGCACAGTCAAGCCTTCTGCATAAAAAAGTAGCTCTTGCCCAGTTACAACTAGAGAAGTGAAAAATGACATTTGAGACTAGGGGTAAGTCATCTGTGCATGCATATGTCTCATGCAGATAGGAGACAAAAAGTGAATGCAGGTCTACAGGATGGATTAAAATCTACTACGACTGTCACGATCTTTTGCTTATATAAGAAATGTTCAATCTGGATATGATGGGGTTATACAAAACAAGTGAAATGGGGAAGGTAGAGAATGCACAACTGTGGTACCTTTTCTGTGACAGACAACAAGCACCGAAGTCCTCACATTAGTCAATCAGGCATCAGGCATTTCTGTGACAGACAAATGATGGAACACCATATTTGGAATGCGTTGCATATACATTTGCAATGTATGTTCTGAGAATGCTTCCTTCCATGGTACGCAGCTAACTGCTGCATGTTAACACTGAATCAAACAGCACAGTTCAATACAGAAAAGAACAGGGGTGCTAAAGGGCTTGGAAGTATGCAGAGTTATCAAAGAAAAGTGAGTGAAACTCTGTTGCTTAAAGCTTAAGGTAACAACAAGGAGAGTTCAGGCATATTCCCCCTCCAGATGGAGATCCCCAGTGCCATTTTTCTGAGGCATTGGGTTTGTCTGAAACACCTGGGACTGATCACTGCTGTGACAGTATTCCATGATACAATTGAACATGTATGTTCTTCACACTGGACAACAGCAAGATCTTATGGCACTGGCAGGGAAAAATTCATAGTAAATAAGCGGTCATGCTGCTCTAGAGACTTGGCAATTCCAGGTCACAGGATGGCTAGAGAGAAGTAGAAGTAGATGCAGTCACGCAGAGTGGCTTGTTCTCAGCCATGGAGTAGACTGGTATGTAGGCAGGATCACAAGTCAGATTTCCTCAGCCTCATGGTAGCTGAAGTTATAGTTTTTTTTAGTTAAGATGGGCTCATGATAGTGCCCAAGGGAACTCAACAGTAGTGGTTCTTCAGTGCCAGAACCATGCCCTCAAGCCATTGATTGGACAGGACTATGCCTGCCTTGGTTCCTCCCAGAAATATTGTGGGTTTCTCCATGCTGCTACCTTCCTCTGCAGAGCTTTCCATAACCACCATCTCCACTGCTGTCCCATGCACCGGGGATGGAGGAACAGAAGAGTGAGCACAAACCGGTCACTTCTGGTTTTCACCATAATCTGATAGCAATTTCCTAACAGCGGGAAAACAGGCTTGGCATTTAAAAAAATCTTTCCAACTCAAATAGCTGCCCCAGGAGCTCATTAGTGGGCTAGAATTAAGGCAGGTACCAGAAAGAGCTACAGGAACCTGTGGTTTCAAGTTTTGCTGTAGGATATTTCTGGCTTTTGGCAAGACAATGAGGATTAAACATGCCTGACTTGCAATAACCAGTGTGGTGTAGAAATATGAACAAAGATTTCTGAATAGTACAATCCATAGTGTAAAAACACATCTTTATACTGTACTGTGTTGCATTTCTTAATTTGGAACCACAGACACCATAAACAAGTGTAG
Organism: Cephalopterus ornatus; assembly: GCA_013396775.1. NCBI lineage: Eukaryota > Metazoa > Chordata > Aves > Passeriformes > Cotingidae > Cephalopterus > Cephalopterus ornatus. The sequence continues at coordinate 24,102 of VZRE01007550.1, read as the reverse complement.
CCAGCTGGAAAAACCTCCTTCCTGTGGTTGAATTAATGCTTAAGCAACTTGATTTCTCCAGTTTCAGAGATGCCAGCAGGTGAGCTGTGAAAAAAGTCAAAGGTAAGCATGCTTTAGCTGGTAGCTGAATGACAAGCATCCAAGACTGTGACTGTGTTCAGAGGCCCTGAGCAAAAAAAATAAAGAGTCCATGCTGATAAACACCACCAATCAGCCAAACTAGAGTTGGTATTAGTTGGACTACATGTTTGATGCTAGCCTTATCAGAGCCAGTTTTACAGCAGAGCTGTATCCAGTTCTGAGCAATGTTTGGTGGGAGCATGGATGAAGTGCTTTGCCAAAGAGGAAAGCAAGCAGGAAGGATTCAGATGCTCTAGAGCTCTATATTATGTGCGAAACCATTCCCGCTGCAGTGACATTTTCTGCATTCCCTTTCAGTTCAGACCAGTCCTCCAGCTACTATGAATTTCTTGGCGTGAGCAGCTGTCAGGATGTGGTTCACCTGTACAGGCTGCTGTGGTCCTCCACAGTCCTCAACATCATTGGCTTGTTTCTGGGGATTATTACAGCAGCCATTCTTGGGGCATTTAAAGACATGGTAAGGCTCACTGTCTTTTGCCTTATGTGTGGATGTCTGTGCTTGCTGACATTATCAAATGGGTTAAAAACAGGGAAGCATAAGTGTACAAAGGAGACACTTTAAACATGTTTACTGTGTGTTCTGGGAGTCTGGAGTTATATCTTCAGGCTAAGCTTTTGCCAGCTGCTCACAGATAAGTAGGTCAAGCCTGGTCAAATACATGAATAGAAGGGAAAAAACAGGTGCCTGTCTGAACAAATGCTGGCAATTCACTTAGTGGCATCTTTTTTTCCCTTATAATTCATCACTGAACATGTGGGCCAGCACAGAGTCCGAGCATGCTAGTTCGTAGCTAATATGTAAAACTCAAGTCCTAGGTGTGACTGTCTAATTTATCTCAAAGATTGGGGATGAATTCTGAAGTACCTGTCAAGTTTTTATTTAAACAGTTGTGTACCCAGGTCACATTAATATCCTCTTTTGCCTCACTAAGGAATGCCACCCTCATTGCTTCCTGTGCCACGCCACCATGTTGTGCTCATGTGCAACAGTGCATCCAGAAGAGGCTGTTAGCTAGGAGGGGTTATCTGATACAATGCCTCATCCACCTAGATTTTCTTACACATTAAAAGGGTGAAGTTGCTATTCCTGGGATTATCACTGTCACTGGTCATGTTTGCTAAAGCAGTGCCTAAAGATCAACAAAGGGGCTCATAATTGATTAGGCTCTCAGAGGAGTAGATGGTCCCAGCCCAAAGAGCTTCCAAATTCAGTGGGTGGAGGTGTGGGGATGGAGGTGAAATGCAGGAGCCAAAGGGAGGTGTGATAGCAGCACAGGTCACCTTAGATCCATGATGTTTCTGGTGGCTATTCCAGAGGCAAAAACTAAATAAAAAGATGGGTAAAACAAAAGAAGAGGGATGGAGCAGGGAAGAGACAGCAAGAGAGACAGCTGAGATGTACATCTGGGCAGGAGGAGGGGCAGACTAGAGGGAAGGTGCTGCTCAGAGCTGGCAGCCAGTGAACCAAGGACCTAGTCAGACTGGAGGCCATCCATGCCTGGCTCTGACCACCCAGAGTTCCTCAGCAAGCATGCCTGGCTGTCTACAACATGTGTTGGGTGCTTAAAACCATATGACAGAGCAGGGCCATATGAATTATTTGAAATTCATCTCTGTTAAGAGTTGCAAAATTTCCTGGAAATATTTCCATCTCTAGCTTAAGGCAAATGAGCACACTGAGCTTTCCCATGTAAGAAATGTGCAGCTGAGCTGTCCTTTAAGTGTGGGGACTCTTGCAAGCCAGCCAGTAAAGAGTTGCAGCTGCCCAATGGGACGGAGTGGAAGCAGCTTTCCCATCTTAACTCATTCCCTCCCTGTCAGAGAAGCAACGGCAGAAGCAACCACAGTGGGAAACAAGGGAGAGAGCAGCTACATGAGGCATCATCTACACTAAGTCCCTGAGAGAGCATTGCAGCTTTTCAGTGCCACCAGGTGTTTTCCCCTGCCTAGCAGATGGGTGCAAGTGCAGCTGTTGGAGTTGCTAGTGTTCTCTTGAGATGGAAGAAGGTACAGAGAGCCAGCCCAAGTCCACCTAATCTGTCTTGCTCAAACCAAGGCTTACGTGGGATTTGGGCTGATGCAATGAAGCAGGGCAAGCTCCAGCCCAGATACAGCTCTGTGCTTCACGGGGCCATCACTGCAGTGCTTGTGAGGGATATCAAGCCAGGGAGACGTTCCTGGGAGAACTGGGGTCTCCATGACCTCATATGTGGCCTGGCTAGGAGGCAGAGCCTGGACCACAGTCTCTTGACTGAGTGGCATAAAGCTGCAGCAGTAGTGGATAAGCAGCTTCCCCCTAAGCTTGGCTGGAGCGAGTCTGTCAAGGCTCCAGGTAAAACCTGATCTGAATAAGCTGTTTAGTGTCTCCTCTCAGTGTGAGCAGAAGAAAAGATGTCCCTAGTTCAAGGGAAAGATGAATTTGTCAGTCACCTCAGCACAGGATCCATGCTGTGCTTGTGAAAGTCTTACTGAAGCAGCAATCCAAAATGCAATGACCACTCCTTGCTCCTACCTGTGCTTTTTCAGGCTTCGAGTTATGTACTAGAGCTGGTTTGCTAATCTGCTACTCCCTTGCCTTAGAAAAGGAGTAACTCTTGGAGAAAGACAGGGGCCAAAAAAACATCAAGCAGAAGAGGGAAAGAAAGGGACATGGGACTGAAATAAGGAAAGAAACCTTTAAAATATGTGGGAGAACTTATTTGTTTCTAGATGTCACCTTCCCACTGAAGTGCTCACTGGCATTTTGCAGGGAGAGCTGCAAAGCCCAGCTGAAACGCCTCAGGGCATTGCTCTGGAATTGACTTCCAGAAAACACAGAGGGCCAGGCAGACTATTCAATCAAAAAACATCATGTTTATCTCTGGGGAATGCTGGCAGCCAAAACATGCTACATAGGGGAGAATTTGCAAAACAGTGCCGTTACCTTGAAACCCATCATATTTCCTGGACAGAAAAAAAAGTGTTGTTGTGTTTTTTGTGGGCTTTCTTTCTTGTGACAAATTCCCTGCAGAATCTGGCATGCTCCCTGTGGTTTTGCTTCCTGCCAGAGGGCCGTGCTAGCTCAGTGGGAGACATTTCATCCTAACTCCCAAGGTGTCAGCTCAGTGGCCCCTGTGTAACCCGTGGGGCTGCAGTGGTTGCGACAGGTACCTTCCTTTTCAGGTTTACAGTGTGCTTGGATATAGGGTGCCGGGTAGGCAGTTACCATAAAGTCACCTTTAACAAAAAGCAGATTAAACTTAAACAGATGGACTTGCAGTATCCAAAATGATAACACACTGTGATTATTTCTTACAGAAGACGGAGGTAAAGAATTGCATGGAAAACTTCACTTGCTGGTGCTAAGAGTTAATCTAGAAACTCCCTGCCCTGTCCCAGTATTCATCTGATGACTTCTGGATGTTTTCCTGACACACCTTGCCAAGGAATCTGCCTTCCCGGAGTTTAGGGTTGCATTAATCTGAACTACTGATGGGCTGGGGGAGGGGGGTTGCTGCCTTTTTAAATTTTTTTTTCCAATTAGTCTCCTTCTTGCAGTCTGCTTAAGGGAATCTGAACACATTGAATAGCATTCCCTTATCCCCTCTCCTCTTCCTTCACCCTACTTTAAAAAGGAAAACAAAATTAATACCTAATTACTGAGCTACCTGCCATGGCTTAGCACTCATGCAACTAAAGGTGCAGTCTGTTGTGAAAAGTAATCGTAGCTTGGAAATAAATGCTCTGGCGGGTCTGTGTCAGGCCAATAAGCTGACACGGGCAGCACACCCTGACCAGCTGGTAGCTCTTTATCTCTGGCTTGGGTAGTAGTTTAGTTTAGAATGTCTCCACCTACCAGTGTATTTTAGGTGATTAATTTAACATCGTGTAATTACTGGAATACTTGATAAAATCATTCAACCAGCTTCAGTACTTGCAAATTGTTGATGGCTCTGGGCTGAGACCAGATAGCCTGATAATAAGGTGCTTTGATCAGTGGATTTGGAGTGGATAACTCCCCAAAACTGTCTCCTAGGACTGTTGTGATGTTCATCCTTAGCAGTTAGATAGAACTGCTGCTATGGATAGAGGGAAGGTGAAAGGACTGAGAGAGGTGCCCAGGAGAAGAACCCAAAGCAGGTCAAACAGCAGCAACCAAAGAGACTCACACCATAACGCTGGTGATTGATAGATACAGAAGAGGCATCTCTGTTTCACACTGGGGAAAACAAGTGTTTCTTGATGCATTTATGTCCACAGCCAGAGGGATGTGATTTCTCTCCTCCCAGGAAGGAAGGGCACATTCTGGGGCCATGTTGCTGGCTGCAACCTTTGGGTCTGAGGCAAGCACATTAACTGCTTCTCACTCTGCCTGAAAGGCAGTGTCTCTTCCTTTTTCCCCATCATATCCACCCAGCAGGGTGGGTAGAAGGGGGGCTACCTTGGAGATGAGAGTGTTTTTGAGGATGCCTTAAAAATGAGAGACTTGCCTTCTCCCATGAAATAAGCTCTCTGCTTTCAACCCCAGCCTTTTACTGTGACAGCTCCTAAAATGCTAAGTTTCTCTAAGGAGCTAAGGCCTAAATTGTCAGGTAACCTCATGTGGTACATCAGTGATCTAGATGACGTTTTCCATGTACAAACACAATTAATATGACTCTTTCTCAATCTCAGAGAGGTCTCACACTATCTCCAGAGGATACAGTGGTTTATGTCTCTCACTGATAAATCTGAAAGGAAATGCCAAGAAAAAAAAAAATCCTGGCTGCTGCTTTCAGCATTTGTCTGGCAACCACCATGTTTTATTATTTCAGTGAAAAGAAAATTCCATGCTCTCATGTGGAGGAATATGCTAACAAAAACAAAGGAAAGAAAAAAACCCACTGGATTTATCTCAAGAAAATATTTCACAGAGCTCTGTTGTCCTTCACAAATGGTTATATAGCATATGGGTTTAGGGTTTAACACAAACCCCCTTTCACATTTAGCTTTTGCTCTTTTTTCCCTTACCAAGTTTTATTAGCTGGTTTAATATGAGCTCTTACTTCTTCCTGCAAACCTCATTTCACATTGTAATTAAGAGACATGCCAATAAAGCCACGGGAAAAGGATTTTATGTGGTAGGAATGAGGTATGCATGTCGAAAGTGATACTGGAGAGCCAGCAGCAAACTCCATTTCACAAGTGAGAGGAAGCTGTGAAAGAAGAGCAACTGGTCTGGAAAGGGAAATCTTTGTAAATCTGTGTAGGAAAGCAGTGGGAAAAGACAAGAGGGCATCAGGTAGTTGCTGTTGTAAAGCGTCTGCAGCAAACGGTGAAGGACTGGGTGTTTGGTGCTGGAATGAGTGAGAAGAGGCAGCCAAATGTATGCTGTATGCTATGCTCTTCAGGCTGTCTCAGATCTGGAGTCCTGCCAGTGCTTCTGGAACTGTTGCTAGGGAAGCACCAGCCGTCTTTTTCCAAGGAAAGAAGATTAAAATAGCTCTGTATTTTTACTCAGAAAATTCACTCTGGATACACCCTCTTATTCTGTCTGCTCCTTGGTTTTTTGTACTACTGGTATTGTGTTGGAACATAGAACATTATTAAATTGTCTGATTGCTTGTGTTAGGAGCAGTTCCTGCTCCAGCTCCCTCTATGATGTGCTGATATATTGTTGTCTCCTGTGCTCAACAGGTACCTCTGTCCCAAATTGCTTTCAGTGCTGCACCTCCTCCTCAGATCCTCTACAATCCTGCCCAGCAGATCCTGACATATGCTGGGTTCTGTCCTTCTGCAGCAACTATATCTCCATATCCATCCTACCCATTAGCTCTTCAGGTACAGTACAAAATGGCACCCTTCTCACTCCATCAGAAAAGCGTAAGATGCTACTCAGTACATACTTTGCAGAGGTAGGTCTTAGCTCCTGGGGGTTTGAACCAAGGCAAGGAAGCTGGATCGCAACTCACAGGTTTATCTCTGGGATGAGTTAGTCTGCACTAATTTTCAGGTCTGTTCTCAGAGCTCAGGCTTTCTCTGGTTGTCCTTTGCTGATCAGGAATCCCAGTGTGTGATTCAGACTGTGTACAAGTAGTTATGAAGGTGAAGACAGCCCCCATATTTGGCAAGATAAAGCAGCAACAGAGGCACTGGGGAAGCCAAAGGAAGCATCTGACACACACAGGATTTGGCTGAAAAATTTACACACCTTAGCCCACCCTACTCTTAATGTGGAGATAAGTATATTAGGACTTATCAGATGGAAAGAAGAGAAGAAAGGGGGGGAAATAAGAGGCCTGTGAAACTGAAAGGACTGAGAAAGGACTTTGGATGGATATTAGTGATAACAGAAAGGACTGTGGATGGATATTAGTGATAACTTCTTACACACAAAGTTTTGGTTGCCTCACTAAAGCTATTAAGGGGCAATAAAAGCCAGAAATAGGAAGTGCTTTTATAAACAAGAGAAGATTCAAATGCCACAGGATGGTGTGGAGGAATATAAATGAGGGGTTAGGGATTCAGGTTTCACTTGCAGCCCAGCAAGGCTCCAAATGTCTGCTAGCCATAAGAACCAACAGGGTCTTATCAGAAGATGGAGCCCTGTTTCTTTCAGCTTCCTGTAAGCATCTCCCACTGGTACACGGCAGTTACAGAGCAGCTCTGGCAGTTGGCAGAGGTTGGTGAGCCTCACTGACCAGAGGCAGCTGGCCTGAAAACAGGAAGGAAAGCTGCCAGAGATGCAGCTTCCGCCCCTTGTGGGAGGGGATACAGCATGAGCTGAGTCAGCTTCACATCAATCACCTCCTTCAGAGGACTGAGGTACAAGTCATGCTCCAAGCCTGTGTTGTGTCCAGGCAGGGCTGGCTTGGAAGATGCAAAGAGTGGTGCTGAGGATGGTGTTTGCTTTCTTTTTCCCTGCCAGAGTGAGGTGATGAACATAGGGTGATCTGGTAAATAACTGAATATACTGAGACCCTGTAGCAATCATAGGAGCTTTTAGATCTACTAAAGCACAGTAAGACTGATTTGTTCCATATGACTGCCTGTTATACTTTGGCTGTGTAGAGCTAGACCAATGGGTACCACAAGTTTTGCAATACTTCTTAATTGAAAACAGTGCACAGTTTAGCATGAACTAACAGTGGACCAGTGCCCCATAGCCTCCTGGGCTAAATATGTTCAGGGCCAATAAGCTACCAGGCACTAGTACTGGGACACGATGATCATCCACACCAGTGAATGGTTAGCATGCTGCGCAGACCACCTAACAGTCTGCCAACAATGCTTAGGAAGGGGTCAGAAGATGGCAAGGGCAACGGACTGTTCCCAGTCGGCAGCATGCACACAGACAGTCCCGCTGGTTTGGTGGCAAGAGTTCAGCTGTAGGGATGTCATATGTGCTGTGCCACTTGGCTTCACAGCAAGAGAATAGTCCTTGGCATGTCTTATTTCTTAACTAACATAAATGGGGCCAGGCACTTTGAGATCAAGGGTTGAGAGGCAAAAAAGAACATCTCTTTTTGTTTGCTTTTAGCTGCAAAGCTGTGCTGTTCTGCAGAGTTCAGTTAGCATGTAGCCAAGAGTAGAGAGAGAAGGGGATAAACACAGATGAAAGAAAGCAATTTAGCTCAAAAGATGCATGTAAGTAGTCAAGAGGATCTGTTGATCCGTTCAGTCCTGCATCCACTGAGAAACAGAAATACACTGTATTTACCCCAAATTCTTATCTGCATTTCAAAACAAACACAGTTATTTTCCTAATTTCTACTTTTTCAAAGAAGTGTGTTCATTTGTCTTCTTTCCCCTTCATAACATTCATAGGCAGACACCACCAGCTGTCTCCAAGCCAGGAGAGGTTAGTGAGAAGCACTCGGCTCCAAAAGGGAAAATTTAATCCTATTTATTCCTAGGGGGAAAGAGGAAAAAAAAGCAAGCCAGCCACCTCTCTGTATGTTTGAGGTCATTATGTTGCAGTTGGGAGAAAAGTAATTTCTGCATCAGTATATGAGTTAAAAAATCATAATTAACTTACTCAAAGCTACAAATGGTGAATATTGAAAGCAGGGATGATTAGGAAGAGCCAGAAGCTTAATTGTCATCCGATTCCATTACTTGAGAGCTGTGGGCTGAATCCATGGGGCTGGAGGTCTTCATGATCCATTTCAATGCTCCCAGCTGCTGGATTCAGGCCTTCTGCTGGATTCAGGCCTTCACAAACCCTGCTCAGCTGGTGCTAGTTCTTAATGCTGGGAGCTAGGAATCTGGGGCCAGGATTCATCTGACTAAACGCAGGGGCTATTGGCATGTAGGGATCTAGTACTGCTTAATAATGAGATCAAGTAGCCACCTGTTCCCTCCTGCCCCTCTGAGAGAGTCCAGGTCCAGGTCCTGTAGTTCTCCCTGTGTCAAATCTGCGTGGATATCTGGAATATCCCTTGGCATCCCAAAAGGGCTGAGCACTTACGTATGGGCAACTGAATTAAGCTCTAGCTGTCCACAGAATAGGAGACCCTGCCTGAGCTGGTCTAACCTTTAGAATCACACGTGGATTATCTCAGGCTAAAGGTATATGACATTCATTCCTGGTCCTCTGCTGAATCCAGGATCTCACTGAATAAATGCTTGCTGGAGCAGCAAACTAAGTCTTTAAAAGAATTGCAACCTAAGCTGGTGGTAGAGACTCCTCAGTTCACCTCATGGCTTCCTTGTCCACAAGGAGAAATCAGTCAGATGCAAAAAGAAAGGATGACAACAAGAATGCATTTTGACAAGGATGTAAACAGCATTTCTTTTGTTTATTGTGCCAACAAAATCATTCATCACTTACTGGTACAATTCAGCCACAACTAGTCTCGGTAACAGGCCTGCCAACTGGTCAGGTAATGGTAGTGATTAGCTGTGCAGGGACTGGTGGTGATGACAACAGTACGGGTTGTGCCAGTCATTTGTGCTCGCGGAGAACTCGCTGTAGAAGCAATTCCAGGCAAACAGATGGAAGTAGTAGTTGCAGTTTGAGAGGGGAGGGAAGAAACAACTCTAAAATAGAAAAACCAAAAGAACCCAAACCCACAACTAGATTTGGAGCTGATGTAGCTATCAGGTCTGTTAGCATACCTCCACTGCCCCAGAGAGTTAAAGGACATAATCAGCCTTCCTGTCAGGATGTCCCCATTCTCACCCACTAAGTCACCCTGTGGTACAAATGCAGGACAACATTCTCCTTGCAGGAGGGTTTGACCCAGGGCAACAGCCCCTGCTCACCCAGAGCCCCGTGGAGAAGCTGGGCACTTTGGCATGGGGTCTGCCAGCCCTGGGCAGCTCTGAGATACCAGTGTTCAAGGGCCAGCCCTGGTACTGGCCTTTTTGATTGTGGCTATTAATTTTTTTAGCAGCAGGGAGCAGCGTTTACTTGCCATATTTTTCAATCCCCTTGAAAAAATATATGATTACTTCATTTTGTTTTTTAAATTCCAGGCACTTAAAGTTCACTTTAAGCCTGAACCTGAGGGGAGCTGAGCCCAACTCTCCAGTTGAAGCGCATGGAATAGCATGTGCTGGCATATGAGGAGTGAAATCCTGACTCTCTTGAGATCAGTGACAAAACTTGGTTAAAGGAGTGGTAGGATTTTATCCAGAACATTATTCCCTACATGGATTCTTTTGTTTTAACAAATTCTGCTTGTTCCTGAACATGGGCTACTTCCTAAGCTCTATTTATTTTTTGTGCCTCTTTTAGCCAAAGCCCCGTCACAGCTGAGGCAGCCAAAGTGACAGACCTACAGGGGGACACATGCCAACCTGTAAAATTTTCTTAAGAGGAATCTGCATTTGGCAAAGGAATAAGACCTAGCATTTGTGCAAGTATATAACTGAGATTAATTACATCTGAGGTAATTTAAATTTCACAACGATGCCTGGAAACGAGCAGCTACACGTAACCTAATCAGCCGGTCAGGTGCTGTGCCTCACCCAGGAAGCCAGAGCATCTTTTCCTGCAGAAATTCCTGTTCTGCTCTATTGCCCAGCTGTTTGCACAATGTCTATTAAAAATGACTTAGGTTACAGATGGAATATGTCTTGTTTCACTAGACATTCACCGTCATTGCTAGACTTAAGCAGGTGCTTTAGAACTAAAGTTAATGTTGAGCTGCAATGCGGGAGAAATTTAATCATGGGGCTTATTAACTAACATTTACACGGCAGAAAACCCCAAAACTGCAATGGGTTGTAATCCTTTGCTGAAGAAGGTATTTTCTTTTGTCTACATACAGCCTGCCAACAATTTTCCAGGAACATCATCTACTGACATTTCTTTATCAGAAGAAACTCAGCCTCCATCTCAGTCCAGCTCCAGCTATGGTCTTCCCCCGAATGCTCCAGCCCTGTATACACCGACTTACTGCCTGCCTGGAGAAAAGCCTCCACCATATGCACCATAGAACAAAGAATTTATTTTAGGTAGCTGGTAGGCTTTTATTTTGTTTCTAAGAAATCTCTGGAAACTGCTGTGCAGACACTAGACTTCCCAAATGAACCCACCGCAGAGTGCATTACAGCCACTCTGCTTTTACCTGCATCTCACTGTGAGCAGGGCAGAACACTGGAAATGTAAGGGCAGGCACATCATCACTGGGGCACCCAGTCACCACCTAGTTTGCCCTGCAGTCAGATGTCATAGTGCTTTCTGGCTGCAGTAAGAATGAGATGTTCACTTCTCAGTGCCCTGCAGAATAGATTTTCTTCAAGAGGAGACATGAAGAAAACACTCTGGATATGTGTTCTGCTTTCATAAACCAATATAGAGGGGTTTAAGCCTGTGCTGTCTCAGTGGGTAGTCAGAAGCTATCTGAGTCAATAATTTTCAGTAAGAGGCCAGGTGTTTGTTTGCTTGTAGTATTTATTTAATAACCCTTTTTGGTGAAAGTGTTGTACCAATAAAGTGTGGCAGTTATTTTACAATAAAATTCACAGTGTCTATTTATACTGTGCCTAAGGCTGTCTGTATTTGTAAGGATGGGAAAACAAAATAACAGAGGAGTAAGTACCCTACCAAACAGTTTCCTTTTTCAGGTTTCAGACAGAAAGGCTAATTTTATTGGACTGTTACATCTGTACTTTGTGCCAGTCTAGTCTGCATAGTAAAATGTCATGTCAGTGTGCTAAAGATGAAATTTCCAGACATGTATTTTGTACTGCACTTTAGTGTTCAAATTATTTCCCTTCTAGTCAGAAGAGGACCACAACCAAAACCATTCTATGTTAAATGCCAGTTATTTATTTTTAAACTGATCGAGACCTGATGCAAGCATTTTACAATGACTGAGACAGAATGAATGAAGGGTCATAATTCCTTTTTTTTTAAATTTTCTCTTATTGTATAGAGACAAGGCTAAGCAACAATACCTCTGGCAGTACCATTAACAGGAAAAAAACCATGTCCCTGATGTGTGCACTCTTCTGCCTCCCTGTGCATCACATTGGCTGGGATTCATCTTGGCACTTGGCTGCCACATTTTGGGACAGGAGTGGTTACACCAGCATGAAAACCCATTTGACTGCTGCACCCCTTTACTGCATTTTGCTCCTGTAGGAAGGATGTTGGTGCTGCTTGCTCCATAGATCTTACAGTCTAGACATCAATGAAGCTATAAAAGTTTCCTGAAAGGCCAGAGAGCCAAGTAGGGAAAGGAAGGTATTTCTCATTAACGTTTTAAGCAGCTGTTCTGAATTATGAAGATATTGAAAAAAACATATAAACAAAATCAGCTTAATTGACAGTTTCCTTTCAAAGGAAGTGACACCATCAGACCTGCTCAAAATAGAACAAAGAATGATCATCCTTTAACATACTTTCCAAGTTTCAAGGAATTTCTGTTAATTCAAGTACATCTGTGTATAAAAAGCAGAAGCAGATTTAGTACTAATACACGTAAGATCAGAGATTAATTTAAATGGATCATAAAAGCCACCTTTTGTTAAGGTTTTTCTGAGGTGCAAAGTTTTAGGCAAGTGATGTTAACATCAGTGACGAGGTACCTTATGTGTACTGTTGAGTTATGTGAACGTGATTAAGAGAAACAAGTCAGAGAAGAAACCATTATTTTTGTTTTAAACATTAATTTAATGCATCCAAAATGCTTAGTTCTAGTGCAAATACATGCTATGAAGAGCACAGTCACCATGATCACGAAGTAAGTGGAACTACACATTTACTTCTTTTTGCTTGCTATGAATACTACCAGGGGAATCACCTGGGTTCATTCTGAGGACTTAAATCCCAGAACAAACTTGCTCCCTTTGAGCTGAGCACCTAAACTAGTAACTGAACAAAAATGAAATCAGTGTTTCTCTTAGGTTGAAGCAATGACTAAGAAGGAATGAAGGAATGCTTATTGCAGCTGCCTTCTCCTCCAGACCTCTTCCTCCAGCGTGGTACTGATGTAGGGTATTTAAAAAATTCACCTTTACACAAAAGAGTTTCCCCCCCCACCTTCTGTTATTCTCCAGATAGAAATTCTGGATTTCTTTTCTAAACTACAATTTGAGTCAGGGTGCATTGTGGTCTATGCAAAATGTCTTCACATACGTACACACATATGCAAAGTCCTGGAGCAATTTTTGTTCTGAATTGGAAAATGAAATAGTCTTGTTCACACAGCATTTAGTATGAAACTGCAGAGTACCACAATGTACCACAGAACTCACATTTCCAGGACCCGAAATAATTCTGGCTTCATAAATAATGCCACTTACATTAACATGAAAGTAAAACATGTTGAGATTCATGGTAGTTTTTTGGGAACTACCACAGAAATTATACAAAAACACCAGATATAAGATTATTTTTCTAACACGTTTCCTTTGAAAAGGACAAAGTAAAACCGAGTTTGTTTCATCTTCTTGGTTTAAAAATAGGTGCCTTCCAAGTCTACTTTTTTCGGTAGAGATTAATCCAAGTTAAAAAGATGGGAAATTGTTGTGGTTTGACCTCAGCCAGCAGTTCAGCCCCACACAGCCACTTGCTCCCTCTCCCCCTGGAATGGGGGTGAGAATTGGAAGGATAAATGTAAAAAACTCATGAGCTGAGATAAAGTTTAACAGGCGAAGCAAAAGTCACGCATGCCAGCAAAGCAGAACAAGGAATTCATCCACCACTTCCCATGAGCAGGCAGGTGTTCAGCCACCTGCAGGAAAGCCCGGCAATGTCACATGTAATGGTGACTTGGGAAGACAAACACTATCACACCAAATGTCCCCCCACCTTCTTCCTTCTTCCCCCAGCTTTATATGCTGAGCATGAGGCCATATGGTGTGGGATATCCTTCTGGTCAGTTGGGGTCAGCTATCCTGGCTGTGTCCCTTCCCAACTCCTTGTGCACCCCCGGCCCCCTCACTGGTGCAGTGGGGTGAGAGGCAGAAAAGGGCTTCATGCTGTGCAAGCCTTCCTCAGTAATGGCTAAAACATCTCTGAGTTATCAATACTGTTTCCAGCGCAAACCCAGACTATAGCCCCATATTGCCTACTATGAAGAATATTAACCAAAACCAGCACAGAGGTGTATTTTGGTAAAGGACTAAAATAACCATGAAAAACACTGCAGCGTGGACATGCTATTAACCAGAGTATCTTCAGGATTTCCAGCTCTTACTGAAGATACTAATTTAATCTTTCTTGGGTCCTCCATCAAATCATAGATTGATCCAGAGTCATCAGCTCGAACATCAAGCACTCTCAGGAATAACATGGTTTCCCTCGCTCAATCAAAAAAAGCAAAAATTAGAACTACTTCTGGGTTTTTCTATCCATGTGCACTCCGCCAATAAGTTATTACTGTCCAGTGAGAAACTTCCCTTTTAAACCTGTGTCTGGTCAGACTCGAGTGTGAAGAGTCTTTTGACAAGTCCTTCTTCAAGTATAAATTAGTAAGTTGGTTGAAAGTGATAAAGTTCTTTTCGGCCCTACTGCATTACTGCTAACTGATTGGTCATGACATTGAGCTATGATGCCATGCTGTCTAATGGCTAATAGAGTACCTTCCTCTTCTCTGCTAAATAAAGCAGGGATTCTTGTCAGAAAATATGCTTGGGATAGTCTTCCCACTCTTTCATCTTCTCCTCTGGGACAGTTACATCTTCACAGCTTGGTCACAGATGTTGCCACATATGTGGATTATTAGACTAATGTGTCATCTCCATATTTGCTTAGGAAAAACATGACATGAACGACCAGGAATAATTTATAAAAGACCTTATGGAATTAGACCTTTTCCACATTAGCCCTCTGAAGTGTGGTGTAATATTACCCATCCAGTGTTTGGATTTTGCACCACAGCATATACCTGTATTACTCAGTTGATTAATTTGGTGCAAGACAAGGACCAAATAAAGCAAGATTTAAGTGGCTCAGAGCAGGCTAGGCAAAGCCCAGCCCAACTTCACAAGCATAGCTTAGAAGTTGAATGCACTTTATGGCTCTACAACCTCTCCTGAGTAAACCCTCATACATATTCCCACCTCACTTCAGTTCGGCCTGGCTAACTCTCACAGCTCAAGCTTCTCTGCTCCCACTAAGGTCACAGGGAGTGAGCCAACCTAAAAATTCAGCAGCAAAAATATGTCATCACCAGATAATATTCCCCAATTCTCAACACCTCATCATTTACTTCAGCGGCTATTGACAAAAAAGCCATGTGGCTTTCAACTTATTGAGTCATTTCTTCTAAATGTTTCCTGCTGACCCAACTTTGTTTTCTATTTTCTGTTGACCAAGAGGTTTTCTAAAGGTCACAACTGAGTCTTCTTTCGGAGAATGAAAGAGAAGAGAAATTCTAGCAATAAGAATAGCAGCAACCATTTGCCCTCCAGCTGAGAAGATAAATAATAAAGATGTAAGAACATACCTGTCCCCACCTCCAAACAAAAAACTAAACCAACCAAACAGCACCCCCCCACTACTGTAATCTCCACATCAGGCATAACCTGAGTCATTATCTCCAAATACCAGAATACAGAATAATCTCAGTACAGGTAAATTAAAAACTTGTATGTAAATATTTTATTCTCTCATATTTTGCAAATCAGAAAGCAGTGTTTGGTAATAAAAAATAATACAGAATTACTGTTTTTCTTCCAGTCCACACTCATATATTACCATGGTTTGCACATTACAGATAAAACTGTCTCTTACGGTCTAAAGATAACATTCACTTTTGGTATATTCTGTACTTCTGACTTATTTAATATTAGTCTTCTGAACTATTTACAAATATATTACAACCTTTAAACCTCAAAGCAAAGAGTATTTCAATAATCAATCTGACGTAAGGATCAGTAGCTCCTACATAACTTCAGTGTTTAAGAGAAACTATACACGCAGTGCGGTAGATCTGAATAATTTATATCTTTAAAAAAAAAGAAAAGCATTGAAAGTTTCTGAGTATAAAACTTTCGCACTGTAGTGGTACCTACGGACCTGCCTCGACTGGAGGACAGGAATGTGAGGTGATGTCACTGTGCTTGTAGAGAGCCTCATCTAAGTCCAGTGCCTCGTTGCTGAGCTTGACAGTCATGCAACCATGGTAGGATGCGGTGACCGGAGTAGAAGTGACAGGAACGTCTGTGGGAAAGAGGAGACAAACATCTCTCATGCCTGGTTTTAAATAAATACCTGCCCTACCTATGCTCAGATGACTATCACTTCAATGAATTTAAGCTCACCTCTTTTCCACCCCAGGGTTTCTACCCCCCTGGCCTTTCTCGCCAGAAGGCAAGAGCACAATCCCAGACATGGGGAAAACACCATCTGCTCTGGTGCACAAAAAAGCCTTTCTCCCAGGATGAACCCTTCCTCAGCTGCTCTGTGTCTCTGAAAGGCCTCCAGTCTTGATAAAACCATGTGCTGCACAGCAGCAAGGCTTCACTCCACCTGCACACAGTGTTCACACTGCTTTCCATCTCGATGTTTTCCCCCTGAACCCTCTACTTTGTCATTAGTGGACCTGTTACACCTTCCTCTAATGCTCTCTCTCTTCAAAATAGCTGCCAAAAGATTATGGAAAAAACTTTATGACAGGAAAGCACCTACTGTATGCAGCCTCTATCACCTGCTGGACTCATCTTTACCATGATTATGCTAGGTATCAGCACAAGGAGGTTGCTGAACTTCATCAGAAGGGTGTTGGAATGCATCTATTGAGTTGGTTAGACTAATGAGACTAATTTTTTCTATGGAGATTCACTGGTGACATTCTTTTACTCAGTTTATCAGAGGCAGAAAACATGTAACAAGGAAGAAGACACCAGTTACAGTCCAACAGACTAGAGAAATTAGTCAATCTTACTACTAACTTCTCTAACATCATATACACACTGACCTTAAACAAACAAAAAACACCGTACAGTAACATAGCAACATGAAAATTTATGTGAGCTGTGTCCTCTACCCCTCCACAAAGGTCATTATTTACAACCCAACGCTGACCAATCAAACTGGTTGTGCAATGGAAAATAATGAACGTCTCAGAGATTATTTAACTTCACAGTGATGCAGGTAACTAAATGAACCCCTTATCTTTACACCGAAGCGAGGACAACTTGAACAATAATTGACCCAAGATTATGTGAAATTTAAAAGGTTCTGCTTGATGACATGCAGGGCCAAATTTGAGGCTGATGTGATCAGACATAGCCCAAAGCGTATCTAGGAATGAGTGAGAGAAAGAACATTTGTGGGGAATCTGTAAGCCACAAAAAGATACTAGAAATTTTTCAGCTTCACAGGTGAAAAATACATTGCTCAGTAGTTGCTTAAACTTAGTGTTACCTATTTCCTATTCCTCCCCATTTACCAGATTTTATCTGTGAAGTCTGCTTAAAAGAAGGGGGCATTTCTGTAACACCTCACATGAATGTAAACTAAATTTTGATGCAGAAGAAGTTGAAGTTGTGGCTTTACACCTTGAAGACTCATCTAAGGAATCATGCAGATTGCTGTTACATGTGCCACAGGGCTGACTGAAAGACAGTGTGGGCTTTCAGATGAATCTGTAAGATACTACCAAAAATAATTTATTTTTTTTTTCCTTTGTGTTACAGTTGTAAATCAGGTGAAATATTTAATTTTCTGTTAGTTTATGGATCTGTCTGAAATGTGGTCCTATAAAGATTCGGAAGACTAGTTTAAAGGCTCCATGACCTGGTGGAATGCACATTTCCTGAAAAAACACCTATGCATCACATAAATTACATAATTCAGGATTTATCAGAACTGAAAAGACCATAGAAAATATAATAAATGCCTTCACGTTCCCTCTTATGTCTTGAAACTCTACACTGTATTTCTTCCACATCTGCAATATTAGCTGTACTGAAGATGGGACATACTACATACTTGGACCCAGAATTCTTTCTTTATTTGTGGCAAATGGAATAAAGACATTAAGTGTGACCACTATACTTTGTTCTTTTCCATCGGCTATGGAAGCCAGGAAACCCAAAAACTATGCAATGTTTTCAAAATCTGAACGAGCCAAACTCACTTAGGTCTGACCATTCGGTATAGTTATTTCACCCAGTATAATTAATCCAGCTGAAGTGCTGAAATGTTTATTTGTTTGGCACATAACTAGGGTTCTAGATGCAAGTGCTGTGCTCCTCACAATGGCAAAAGCAGATCACTTGGCAGAAATTCCCATTACTGAGCAGAACAGATCAAAGGGGGAAAAGTAGCTAAACCTACAGATGCCAGCTGGGTCTAAACAGCCATAGCTATGATATCTCACACTTAGGTCTGGATAATTAAAAGTGTGCTTCACCCAGCACAGTTAGTCTGACCAAACCACAGAGAACTTGGGACAGGGACAGAATGGGATTATTTTCTGAGCTATGAAACCCTCTGCTGTGCATCTGAGAGCTTCTTCAAAGAAAGCAGTCATCCTATCTTGCCTATGCAATGGCCAGCTTGGACAATTCAATCTGACACTGGAAAATGCCACGTTTGGGGCTTCAGCTTGTTTCTACCAGTGTGTGAATGTCCCAGAGTACATGGCCTCCACCTTTTAGGTGTGACTAGGAGCCATTTACATAATCAGCATAAATACGCTTTAATCTCTTGTTCATGGTAAGAAAAGCCACAGCATGAGTCGTAGTACATGTGGCACCTCAGCCACTCTGTTCCAGCCTGACTGCTTCAGCACCTACCAAGAGGCCAATGTTGCTGCCTCTTCCTTGCTTGGGCAAGTAAGGGCGAGATTTTGCTTAGATGCTAGCATCATGTGCATCAGAGACATAAGTGTTTCCTTAACGGCATTCCTCAGCAGAAGGGACTGATAAACCAGTTCAGCCAGAACAAGAAACAAACTCCCAAACTTGGCCAAAATTCACGGTTCAGATGAAAGCTTGATCTTCCAGGTTCAGAACAGAGAAGCAAACTGACCTCTCCGAAGAAGCCCTGTTGTTGCTGAAAAGACAGAGAAACTATAAATGGTGGTAAGCCCTTGGTTGTGCCCCATATACCCTTTGCTGGGAGGCAATCTGTTAACTGTGTAGTGCTGTGGTCAGTTCAAAGACAGCATCAGCCAGGAAGAATCACCACACTGGGCTTCCCAAGCTTCAGTCAAAACAATGCGAGGCCCTAGTACTCCTCTTAAGGAATGCTCTCACAGGTTCATTATATTAATGAAGTACTCCAGGAGCCTGTGGTCCAGCTCCTGTGGATTTTACCAGGTTTAAGATAATGATCCTGCTTACAGGTATCCTTCAGATAAATCATTCCTATTGCTGAACAAGCAAAACTTCCTCTTTCTATTTTTGTCTCCAGCTGTCCTCAGAAGGACGCAATCTTTAAGGAAAGTCTAACCCCAGATCTGTTAAGCTCACGTGCCTGCATTGCAGACAAAGCCTGCTCAAGCAGAAACAGAGAAGGAGGCTCACAACTTGAACAAACAGAAACAGTTTTCCTGACTTGCAGCTCAGCAAGGCGAGTTGGGAGTCTGTGGTCCATGGTACAAAACTGGAGGCTCACCTGGCAATCCTCCCACATATGTCTTCACCGGTGACTGCAAAGAGCTCTCCAAGATGGACAGACTGTGCTCTAACTCAGAGATGCTTAGTTCACTCTCTCCTGCTATCCCATCTACCTTCAGGGATAAGTGTTCTTTGTTGAGGAGGATGTCCACAGAGTGTTCCTTCTTATCACAGAGATTTACTGCCAGTCGGGACACAACTATGTTCTCCAAGGCCACAGTGATAAACTGAACAGCAGGAGAAAGAAAGAAAAAGAGGCAGTGAGCAGAAATATACTTGCCACACTTACCCAGTACCAGGATGACCCCACTGTGGCCTCTATTACAAAGATTTTGCAGAGCCACCAGAGAATTAGGCTTATTACTATTGCTGATTGTGTTCTGAACTCATTTGCATAGATGAAAAACCAATGAACCACTGGGACTACTTATTGGTTGAAACCAGGCCTTCTCAGAGAGAATTCTTAGTGGGTCTTACAGAGGTTGTTACATTGCACTGGAACCAAACTGACTGGAGCTGCTGGCCCATGGGTTTTAGTGAAATCATTCCTGGTATACTCTTGTGAAATGCCAGAATCTAGCCCTTTAGTATGAATACCATTAAATAGTAGCTTCAGCACTCCATCATAACCGGCCTTTTACAGCACCTGGAGTGACACCTAAAGCCTTGGCTACTTTGGGACTGTTACTGATGAGCTTCAGAGAATGGAAATCTCTGGTTTATGGCACTAAACAGCTTCTGTGCCAGAAAAAAATAGTAAAATATGCCTGCATTCAAGAGAGCAGTTCCATCTTTTACCTAGAGCACATTTGCAAAGAGCCCCCTAATAGTGTCTGACACATACCCATAACAGGCTGAACTTTGGTATCAGCCAAGAACTGCTGTCTCAGACCATGTTCTGAACTGGTGGGGCAAATAAACAGGCAGGTAGCAAACCTGACAACTGTTTTTTGAAAATGACTTTCAGTTCCTAGAAAACAGCAAGGAACCTTCTCTAGAAAAATGCTTAAGTCTGTACCTGTTGTTTGAGTTTCTTTGTGGAGTGATAGTCAATCAGAGACAGTGATAAAGGGACAGATGCTTCTTCTGTAACTAGAGCAAACAGCACACCAGTATCTGTCGCTGGTTGAATAACAGCATTTACTTCTATTTCCCAGTTCTTCTTGCTTTCATTTCCAGAAGAAGGTTGCACTGTAGAAAAAAAAAAATGCACAGGACACACACAGGACTAACAGATCAAATGGGTAGGCTGTGCAATTTCACCCTAAAGAAGAGCACAGGCAGATGAGCCTATGGAGGGACTACCACATTTCTTTTAATTAAAAAAAAAAATCATTCCAAAGCACCTGGACATAAAATCAGAGAAAAAAATGGCATCAGTTTCCTCTTGCTACCTTACGCATTCTGCTGCTTTTCAGAATGTCCAAGGATAACACTGAGCTTTTTTATCACAAAGAAATACTCAAATTTCCATGGCCGTCAATGCAACACACTCAAAGAACTGCTGCAAAGTAGGGCACCCAATTTTCAAATCGTTCATGACTGCCCAAAGATCACTAAAAATCTAAGTCCAAATCTGACATACAGGAAGCATTTCTATGAAAGCCTGTATTAAACTGAAAAATTATGTAAGCATACTACACTCATCACCTAACCAAACACTTCCTGATCACCAGCTTCCAGAAGTGTAGGATGTTTTATTTCACTTGTTGAATTGTGAATTAAACTTTCTGTTATCTTCTTACTGCTTTGGTGCCCTTGCAATTTAAAAGGTAATGCTGGCTACAAAGAAAGATCTCAATCCTGCTCCTGCAACCTCCCTTCATAGGAGTATTAGCTTTGTTTATATACAATAATTCATTCTTTATAAAGTTTACCATTATGAAGGGAAAAAAAAAGAAAATAGAGAATTAATGTTTGAAGAGAAAAACAGAATGTGGGTACTGAGGCCTTATCTCTGCTGAGTGCTGTCACCTGCACTTCAGATGCTTGTCTTTCCTTTGTCATTTTTGAATCCATGTGCTAAATAATATGACAGACAGCTGATACTCCCTAATTTACAACGGCACAGCAGAAAAATCCACATAACGATGAACAGATGGCTCCTGCAGAGAAGGACTTGCATGCCAAGCTGAAATAGATGGTCGGCATTTGAGTGGATTCAAGAATACTGACAGTTGATCACACATATAAACAAACACAATAATCTAGAATAAAAAGGTGTCTGAGTGCTACA
This sequence comes from Cephalopterus ornatus, assembly GCA_013396775.1. Lineage (NCBI taxonomy): Eukaryota > Metazoa > Chordata > Aves > Passeriformes > Cotingidae > Cephalopterus > Cephalopterus ornatus. The sequence goes on along the minus strand of VZRE01007550.1, from coordinate 2,738 downwards.
TTAGTATGGACAAGGTGGGTTTGAAACTTGTTATTACTCTATCTATGCCAATTTCATTCAGCTTGTATCAGGGATATGCTTAGTGCATTTGATCCAAGTATAACTAATGCCACCCCATGATTAAAAGTGAACCCAACCTTGGACATTTGTTATAGACAATATCGCTTTTACTGTCCATCATAAACTCAAGATACAGCACAATGGCTTACAGCTCTCCCTATTGAGCAGAAACAATGGTAAGGACTGGAAGCACCTAAGCTGCTAGCAGAGATGCTGCTCAGCCCCTCTGGGCTGAGGATGAGCTGGAACCAGTCTGGATGTGAAATATATTACTAGAGCTACACAGAGAGAACCTAATCCATGCTGGGCATATTCACACCAGCTCTAACCATCATAGATAGGACTTCCTTTGCTATGAATCACAAGTTTAGTTAGTCCTCTCCACCCACAGCTGCCAGTCTTTTGTGCATCAACCAACAGTGAATCTGGCATACGTGTAAGTTTTACACTGCTTATAAACCAAGTATGGTTAATAGCAGGACAAGAGGTCAGAAATTAAAAAAAAACCAAACTACCTACCATAAGTAAGATTAAACACAGCAAAACCTCGGCCAGGATAGAAAGACCCTCGTCCTGCTACAGCAAAGCACTGCATCTTTTCATTCATCTTTATGGTCTCTTGGATAGAGGTGTCCTCCCCATTCAGCCAGTTCCATGCCCGCATGCAACCATCCAGCCGGGGGTTTATCTAGGAAGATAAAGCGGTATCTCATGCTTCAAACTACTGTTCAGTGAAGAAGAATTGGGTGCAGAGAAATACTGAGTTATATTACGATACTAAATAGGAGGTGTTATATACATGCAAACTAATTGGCAGCAATCTCAATCCTGCAACCCCAAGCGAGTGATCAGTATTTCCCAGGAAACTCCCCTGAGCTCAGCTTTTCTCCACAGGACAGAAGGACACGAGCTAGTGCAGGTGCTGATTTGGTTGTATTGATTCTGTAACCTCCCCTATGATGCACATCATCAGTGCAACTTATTTCTGAAGCTCTGTCACCAAAGCTCTGTAACTCCCATAATTCTGCACTGTGAATGCTGGAGGTTAACTGGCAGTTAAAAACCCCAATTCTCTGTGTCATTGCAAACGGCCTGCATGACACACAAGACAGATATTAGACCGGATCATGGCACGTTTTTGGGTTCTGGCTTAAGGAGGGGTGCCTGAGCCACAAGACAAGCACACCACTTTGCACACACCTTGTTCCTTCCAGCTTCTAGTTAGGCTATCCTGTACTAAATGTCAGCATTAAAATGTGAGACAGTATGTAAAGAGAAGGTTCTTTGCAAAGCCTCTAAATCAGCACCATTACTCCCAATTAACTGAAGGAGAGGCAGAATTAAGTGTCTGAGCCAGGATAAAACCTGAGGAGTTTTTGGCTCTCAGTCCTAGATTCAGACCACACCCTGAGCTTACTGTTTCAGACAAGCAGTGGCCCTGCATGACTTCTTGTGAAGCACAGGAGCCTTCCTCAGCTACTACACTCCCAGTCACAAGCCGCAAGCTTGTCGCCTCATTTAGAAATAAAGAGATGCAAATTAGGGTTTCAAGGTGCCAACTCTGTGTGTGGTAGACATTCAAACCAGCCTGAGCAGCAGCTATTTCAGAAATGCAGCTATCATCTAATCTCACCCAAAGGAGTGCCTTAACTTTCACTCACATGCCTTGAATTAGGAGAAAATAATAAAAATAAGCAGCTGTTTTTTCTTGGGTCTCACTAAACCGAAACAGCAAACAGAAGCAGCAAAATTGTGATAACAATATACTTGAAACACAAACTTTGGTCCCAACACAAAAAGTGTCCCTGACATTGTTTCCAGACTTAGTTAGGCACAGTGGCACACCCTCACAAAGAGATGTGTCCACTGACTGCTCCCCAGGGCCACTCATGCTCTCCAAGCGCACATAACCACAGTGAATTTTATCATGTGCTCCAGTTTTGCTGTGCCCTAACTCTACAGGCAGGATGCATCTCACCCAAACTTATCAATCAAAAAATCAGGAGTCTCACCTTTGCTACTAGCTTAGGCTCCTGCTATAATTAAAGGAGGGAAAGCTGTATCCAGAAGGTGACAGTTCCACCTGTTTCAGGGCAGGTTGAACTGTTCTCAGGAAAGATGAAATCAAGCCCTTCTGGCATATAAAGCAGCATGACGGATTGTGCTATACTTACAGGTAGAATAAGGTCCTTTGTTTTGAAAGGAATGCCTCCTACTGTCAAATTCAACTGATACACTCCTTTGTCCAGAGTAAACAGATCCCCTGAGACAGCTATTTTCATAACTGCATCCCTGTTGACCTTTAAAATCAAATTTCTTTCGAGTTCTTCAACAGAGATCTGGGGAAAAAAAAATCAAAATTGAATAATTCAGTATGAAAAGAACTTAATATCTGCAGCCTCAACTACAGGATAGACCCCACCAGTGAAATCCCCAAGATGGAGAAATATTTTCTGTTCCCAAGCCTCTTTGTCTACCTTTTAAATTACATTCAACCTTGATATGTAAATCTTTACTCTAGAAAGCAATCTGCAGTTACCCTAACAGTGAACACAGTTCAGCTACTTCAAAACAGATGTAGAAAAACATGAGTGGAATGATTACGTGACATATGTAGGTTGCTCTATGCAAAATGTAAATGCAATAATGAGTTATTCATAGAATCACAGAATCATAGA
>VZRE01007544.1:34179-61067 GCA_013396775.1 Cephalopterus ornatus | reverse complement strand
CCTGAAAGCTTATATGATCACCAACACTTATCTATATTAAAGTACAGTTCTTTGAGTTTACATTTTAATTTTTAATTTTTTTTAATAAATACCAACCAGGTGCATATGAAGGAATAGAAATAACTTCTCTGTCCCATCACAGGGCTAATGATAGACAATAGTACTAGGCATAAACTCCTAAAGCATGACAGTTGACTTCAGGGCAGGCACATGTTTACAGGTACAAGTTCTAAAGATGGAGTGGGGGGCAAGATGCACAGCTGAGAAGCGATACTCTTCAGATGCTTTCTCTCAACACTCTACTGAGTTACAGCGAGGTGCTGATATTAGGACCTTTTCCTTGGTCATGCCAAAGCTTTCCCTCCACTGAGTCTCCTAACTTGCCAAGTTTATCAACTTGCTAATTTCTATCAAACAGAAAACTTCATCCAGCAACAAACATTTTAAGTTCCTTCATTTTCATGACAGCTGACATGTGGGGTTTGTTGGTTTTTCTTAGGGAGTGGGAGGGAGGGACAAAAAACGAGTCATTTTTTTATATATAATGAGGCATATGTCACTTTCTAGAAAGAGTTATTGTTGGGCTGGAAATAGTTCCAGTCAGTGAGACCTTTAAAAGTTAAACAGCCCTCTTAGAGAGCTCTGCCAGAGCCTTGAGCCACAGCCAGTGTGACCTGGCAGGAAGTCTGGGAGCACCCGAAGATCCCTGAGCCTTCACTGCCCTGGCAGTAGCAGGAGCTATGCTGTGACCCAGCAGTGGAAGGTGGTGGATATAGTCTTCTTACCTCCATGTTCCTCTGCTGCCCCATCGAGGACTTGCTGCCTCACCATGGGGACTCATGCTCGTGTAACTGCCCAGTAGCTGCCAGCCCTTGGAGGAGTGACGCTTAGCTGTTCATGGGGCTCCCAGCTTACCTGCAATCCCTGTTCTCAGGTCCCAACAAGGAGATGGAGGATATGGCAGGTTCTTCTGCTCTGGGCCAAGGCAGTGTGTCCCAGTGGATCCCAGCATCCCTGAAGAAAAGGTGCAGCAGCACCCTGACACTGCCCTGACTTCAGCACCCAGAGGGTGGCCTGCTTTAAAATGACTGTAATAAATGGTGCTTTCTTCATCTGATAAACTCTCCCAAACAGCAGATACACGTTGAATCTGTTCTTTCAGAGTGTGTTTGAAGGAAAGCTGATAACCTGGTCCACCTACAGTCAGTGATGAATTTGGTAGAATAGGGGTTTGTTTTCTTATGAAAGGAACAGCTCTGAGAAGCAGTTTAGTTGTACCTGCTCTTCTTACTCCCAAATATTGGTGGCAGCTGGTAGGAGGCACCACACATGGATCAGCAGGATAAATAATATTTCTGCAACTTTTTATTCTGCATAATTTAAATTAAATATGTTTACATGACTTTTCGCTTCTTGAAGATTTCATAGCAAGAACCTGGTTATTCCTTGCCTTGCTTTGTTTGGGTCTTTTCAAAGCACATATAAAAGATTCCCATTAGAAAGAACAGAGATCTTGCAGTATTTTATCTTGTGCACAGACCTGGATACACTTTATCAAGGTATAAATGATTATGCAATGTAGAGAAAAAGCTAAATCCCTATATAGTTATTCACAGAAAGGACTGTATTTCTTACATATTTCTCTTGGGAAAATGAATGATGCATGAAATCATAAGAAATAGTCTCTGAGCTATGCCCTTTTCTATCCCACTTCATTCACCTCTCTGAGGGATTTCTGATCCAGTACACATTCAGAATTTTAACTCTTTATGATAGGAACTGTGCTTTTGATTTCTAACAACTTGCAGTGTCATCATCCCCATTAGACTGTTCCTTCTTTCTGTCTGAAATTACAGGCTACTTTAAATCCAATTTTTTATTTTTTTTTAATGTAAAATACGTGTTTCTTCCAAAAGTGATTTAACAGAAAGCATATTTTCAATGACTTTACATGAAATACAAGTGCAATGTTTGTCCACTGCTTTCATTTTTTGCTTTTGCTTTCACACAGTCATTCCAGGTAGCATATTGTGACGTCACCTGTAATAAAAATACTTCCTGGTTTTGTTTTATTTTATCAATTTTGAGCCAAATTCCCATGCATTTATTTCTTATCAGATCCAGCTGATTTGATTTACTGCATACAGGTGAAAAACAATTAATGCGTTTCCTGTACCATTGGTTATATAGAGAGTCCAGTAACAATCCTTAATGTCCACTGGCAAAGTTGCTTCCTCTTCCATGACATGAAAAATTTCTTTGGAGATGCTTTTGCCTAATCTCACAGTTGAAGCAATTCATCATCAAGAACGATGGCTTCTTTAATCAGACAACCCTAATAGCCATTGGCCCTGTTACAGGCCTTGGGTATCTACCTTCTATCTTGAAGTGCTTGTTTCAACATTTGATAACTAGGAAGAAAGAAAATAAAATTTCTGTAGTGAAAGGGAAACTGCGAGAGATTGGATACCTTTGGAAGTTGCATTCGTAGTGTTTATCTGAATAGATGTGATGGAATATCCTTATAAACCTAATATTTTTATTTAGGTTAAGTCAGCTGTGGCCAAGATCAGGGACTCTTTGCACTAGTTTCTCTAAAGACGTGTGTAACAGGCTGCTTGGCAGAGCTTTCTACCTGAATAGGCAGTGAGCGAAAAGTGTAGGAAGAAGGACACATTATGATTATTGCTCATGTTTCACAGACAAAGGACTAAAAGCCCAGAAGGACTGACCCTTTGCAGTGTAATAAACACACTGAGAACAGAGTAAGCTGTCAGGCAAGTGGTCTGGTTCCCTGCTTTTTTAACCAGTGCCTATTCATCTGAAGCATAATGCCAGGAACCTGAAAATGGGGTGTTGTAAGAAGGATATTGGTTCTTCAGAAAATGCACATTGTAGGCAGGATTATAAATTCATCATTTATGCTACTGCTTGCTTTTCTGGGAGCTAATAGCAATGCAAAATCTTTGAATATGACTAGTGAGCTCTCTCCTGAAAGATTTCGCTTGCAGAGCTTGTTCACCCTCGGGCCTATCCGTACGTACAGTCAGAATCATGATCCCAAGTGTGCATGGTTGTGCCTGATTATGTATTATGACAGATCTTGCCAGTCTGCCTGGACTGGAACTGCAATGGCCTCTCTGGACTCTCCTAAGTCAGGCAAGATCTTTGCTGAAAACCGGTCTTGATTAAACAAATAAACAAACACCACCAACAACAAAAACAACAAAACAAACAAACATCCAAACAAAGGCCACTAGTGTCAAAATATTCTCACCTTTTGACTGATGGTGTGTGCCCATTGACATCAGCCTGATCTCTTTCAGCCCTTCTCTGAAGAATTATCCCTCATGAGAAGGGAGCACAAGTAGAAGGAAGTACTGCTGCAGAGGTTTGGTGGTGGGAAAGTACAGATTAATTATTGTTCTTACAAAGATAAGACTCGATATACTTCTGGACTAAAATATAAATAAGTTTTGTGACCTCTTTCACTCTGTTTCTATTTTCGTTGAGTAGCAATTTCCTTATGCACTGAACCTGCTTTTACATTACCCTCTGCTTCTGTTTGAGTTTTTTTGGCCTTTTTTTTTTTTTTAAAGTTTTCCAGGTTCATTTTCCCAAGATTTTCCAACTTATTAAGGCTTTTCACCTTCACAGACTTTGGGTACTTGATTCTTATTTACCAGAATCACATATTACAACAAGAATTACAGTGTCATCAAATTTTCTTCTAAATGGGAGTCTGGTGTGTATGGTTTGTCATCATGTATGTCTGGTTATCCAATGAAGATATAAGAAAATCTACTCAGTTGCCAGCTCTGTCAACACATAACACTTCCATATTTAATTATGTATTGTCATTATACCACATGATTATTTCAGAGACATACGCAGATATGACCTTTATTATTCAAATTTTTTCTTAATGTATTTTCACATTGCTGTGCTTCTGATTCATGTAAAATAGTTCAAGTTTCTTTCTAAAATTAGACTACTTAATAACAATAATGAATGTGAGCTTTAATCTGCATGTAGGCCCGTCCTCTTACTTCCATAATGTACTAAATTGGAATCTTTTCATGCATTGTAATTTGGGAAGTTGTTCCTGAGCAATTGCACACACAGTTAACCTAATCTTTCTTCCTCAGGATGGGAGATTCCTTCCTGATGCAAAACTAGGGACTATGATTTCCTTTTCCAGGATACTTGACTTTGACTGATAGCAGCTAACCTACTCCTTAAAATGTTCCCTGAGGCTGATGCTGGCAAGGCCAGGGCTGTGTGACCTGGCCTCCTCAGGCAGAGCATCCTGTGCGTAAAACTATTGTGTCCCATGGTGCATGTGAGTGGCAATCTCTGTGGGTGTGTATAAGGGTACCTACAGAGAAAGCAAACCTCTTTCAACAGGGTTGCTGCAGACTTCCAGCTGAAACAGCAAGTGGAATACAAACATTGAATTACAGTCAAAGAAAGAAAGCAGGAAAAAAAGAGTATTTCAGCAGAAAATAGATTTAGAAAAAACTGTGCTTTTTTTTTTACTAACATTAGCAAGAAAAACACATTGACATAATTCACTTGAACAGGAAATTACATGTTCTTCTAATCTATTTATGACGTTTCTGAGTCAGTTCCTCACTGTTGTGATCTGTTTCATGGTCATTTATATGTGTGTAGAATAAAAGTCTAAAAAACAATTTTTTTTCCTTTTTGCCCCTGCGTTCGTGCTGTCCTTTTAGTTTCTGCTCATTCTGCAGCAACAACCATGGCGAATGAGCTTTCCCAGAGGTGCATACCAGTTCACTTCAGTATCACACCTTCCATTCTCACTTTGATAGAGGGTAACAAGTTTGCATTAATGCCATCTCTGTTGCTTTAAGAAGGGATCAATTTAAGACCACCTCCCACCGAGGCCACTGCCTGTCTGCTTCCCAGGCTCCCAGCCCCCAACCAGCCAGTCCCTCCGCTCCCTTCAATGCCTTCAGACTGGTGTAGTTTTCCTCCCACCCACCAGGCCCTTTTTTCTGCCAGGCCTGACTGGCATTCCTTGTCCAGCATCATACACTTGAAATTTCAGTGCCGTGCTGTTTTACAGTCCCTTAATTTTTGACTCCCAATCCCTGCTTCAGCTAATTCCATTCTCTATGTTAAGAAAGCAAGAAAGCCCCTGTCCTGATGCAGGCTGCTCCAACCTTCTGCCAGCTGGTTTGGCACTTCGGTTTGTAGCCATGGGGCTGTGGCATGCACAGCACAGAGTTACTCCTCTTAGAAATGGCTATCCTCCCTCTCAAGTCTTTCTGGATCACACATGAGCTAGTGTCTCCCAAGGGCCTGTAATGTACACTCACCGTGTGATTTAAAAGACCAGCTCCTCAACCTACTTCTGAATAGCAAATGCTTACCATGCAGAAAGTTGGGACCAGCCCAGGAGTTATTTACAGGATGAATATCCCTGATTATAAAATAAATGAGAGCACATAGGAAGCTGTTTTCTGACTTGCCACAAGCATGGAAGAAAAGGAGGAAGGAGAAGAAATTTAAAAATTACCTTGTGGCAACTTACTTACTTAGGTCTAACCTAAGGACAGATCCTCAGGTGCCTGAGGTCACTTTAATCCTACTGAGGTCAAGTCATATATTTTAAAACAAAATTGGACTTGTACATCACGTAATTTGATCTCTATCAGGACACAGGACAGGAAATTTCACACATTCATTCATCTCTTTATTGAATTTAATAGTAAATATTTGTCAGAACTGGCATTAATGGGTTGTTGAGCTTAGTATGTATTTTCACTGTTTCAAAAAGATTTCATAATGTCACTATGAAGCAAAAAAAAAAAATATATATATTTTTATATGTGTATAAAAATACAAAGGCTTACCTGTATTTACATTCACTGTAGGCATGTGATGAGTTCTTTAATGTTACGTTTATTTACTTAATCTCAGGAAGGGACTTTTCAACTTATTTTCAGATGAGATACACCAGTATGACTGAGTGAAAATCACATCTCCAACACTTTTTTTAACAGAGCTGTCTTTTTTCTCAGTCTCTGGCTAAACTCTCCCAAACTCCAGTAGTGCACAGAGTTTTCTCCAGACTGCTGTCTTTGTCAGTACCAAGAAAACACTTTCTAAGTGGCTGGTGTGAACGGAATTTTAAAAATTCAGTGATGCATCTGTGAGTACAATTGGAGAATCCGGTAAGGTACCACAGAGCAGTGCTGTGTAAAAAAAAAAAGTGCCACAGAGGGAAGGTCCCACTTCTTCAAGTCAGCACATCATCCCAAGTATAAGTGATATTAAGTGATGTTCTGATATTAAATGTTTATTCTCTGGGTCAGTATCACAGTAGCTGCAGAGAGTGTGGATACAGGCATAGATCTGCTGTGTCACTTCTCCCAGCCGTGAGAAACAGCATCTGAGGCAAACAGCACAGCTAAGGCAAAAGAAGCACAGAACTGCCCATCTTGCAGAGGGCAGGTTTGACATCCTAGAAGAAACAGGTTATGTGTTGGATCCAGCTGGGATGGAGATAACTTTCCCCACAGCAGCCCTCACAGTTCTATGCTCTGCATTGGTACCTAGAAGGGTGTTTTTAACACACCGGTGCTTTGGCTACTGCTGAGCAGTGTTGGCACAGCACCAGCCTGTCTCTCCAACATTCTGCCCCACCATGAGTAGGCTGGGAGTGGGCAAAATCTTGTGAGGGGACACAACCAGTGCAGCTGACCCAAAGTGAACAAAGAGATACTCCATACTATATGGCATCTGCTCAGATATAAAAGCTAGCAGAAAGGGGGAGGAAAGGGGGGCATTCATTATTTACAGCCTTTGGTGGGAGTGTGTTTCCCTGTTTTCAGTAGAAGTCACAGTGGCACTTGAATCACAGACAGAAAGCTAGTATTTTCATATGCATGAAAGACGTACTGTGAATTGGTTTGTGGTTTTTTATGCTAAGTGCTTGTGTATCTGTATATGGTTGCTAATTTGTATATACAACAGAACAAAATATAATTAAATATTTTATGTTAACTCTCACCTTTGAAAATTGCTACAGCTGACAACTGTTTCCTGAGTTTAGATTAATGGTGACATCTAATTGAGCTATAACTGAGCTACAGCTGGTTATCCATGTATCATTATGGGAGCACCCAGAGTCACAGAGAAGACTGATAGAGATCACCCTGCCGTGCCTATCTTCAGTGTCTTATATAACTTGGGATGATAAAATCAATCATATGCAATTAGGCATTAATTTCATTATTGAAAATCTACTGTACAGCAAAACATGTCCCTTGTGCACAGTAACAATAAATAGGGCACATCTTTTTGCTATGCAAATATTTTTGTCATTTGAAAATCCTTTTAAATGTCTTAACAATTTTTAAAGAGTAATTGCTTTTAAGAAATTCCCTGGTAAGTGGATTCTGATTCTTCATTCATGGTCCAGTGCAAGTGAAAGAATTTTACCTATCAATTTGAATATTCTCCCACTGCTGCTTTTTCTATGTTTGAATACATCATCTAAATTACTGCTTGCTTGTTGTAATGCTCATAAAACACCTTTTTATCAACACTGGTTTTTGTTGCGTGACACCAGCCTCTCCTTAGTGATCACATAATCTGGTTTTTGTTTTCACTACTGCTCCTCGAATTCTTCCTGCTATGTATGTATGGAAGAGACGAGGGAGGAGGAATGGATTTTTGTTCTTTTATTTTATCCACTGTTGTCTCTGGCATGGTTCAAATTAGTCCCAATTCTGCAACTTCAGCTCAAATGCCTGACACCTGCCCCCCTGTCCTCAATGATCATATTATCTGATGCTGTTTGGATTTTAGATTGCAGTCCCTTGAGAGAAAGATCATGTATTTGTTCTACTGCAAGTTGCCCGCTACATGTATCAAAAGAGTCTGTAAACATAATGATAAAAGTTCACCAAGAAATGTTTGCAAAACTAAAAGCTTTTGAACTTCTCAGAGTACTTTTTCGCAACAATTTTACAAATAATTTTTCCTATAATTTAAGCAAGTCTATTGTTTTATTTTCTAACCTATCCTCCAAGCCTGTATATAGCATAAAAGTAAGAGCTTTGGACAAGGTCTATCAGAACAGTCATCCCTCCTTAATGCATAAATCAGGCTTTGTAATCCACAGCATTCAAGTGATTTCATGAGGATGTCAGTCCTTGAGTTCTTGGCTTCCTCAAACAAACCATATACAACAGCAAAATATGAATTTGGATTTTGGTCAAGGGATTTTAGTGACAATATAATCAACAAGAACCAAGGTGGTGTGATTTTAACTCAAAATCACACCTACAAAATAATAAAAAACACACACAGACATTCCAACGATGCACTGTAGGTGTAGTCTATTTATATGGCTCAGAGACAATTTGAAAAAAAAACAAAATCAGATGATACAAACGTTTACATCTGGAAAACATTGTGCAAGTTACATCACTTGCCCCCACCCTTTTTGGTATCATGTCACTGAATTCCCCACAGCAATGCTTTGAACATGTCAGGATAATTGCAAATATGAGTAGCTTTTCTCAAGACTTTGGTTAAAACTTGGTAGTTCCCATCAGAATCACACAAAGTGAATATTTATAGTATTTAGCTCCTTCTGCATGCTTCATTGCATACTTGAAAGCTTCACATCATCTTATTCAGCAGTCATAGAATAAATCGCTTAGAAAATCCCAGCATTTAATTTTCCCAAAAGAGCTCTTTGTATTTCATTACTGTTTGCTATCTTTTATGTGAGATATTAAAAGAATCAGTACACTTCAATTAAAAATTACAAATGAAAGACAGATAACAAGGCAATGCCTCAAAATACAGGTGCTTTGTTTTGAATTCAGGAGGGATTCACCCTTCTCCACTAAATAATGCCATCACTCCCCATCATACCTCTGTTTCTTTCATCATGACATGCAGCCATATTGAGGTGTTAAATAGGGACCTAGACTTACAGTGCAGTGCTCACATGAATCTCAGCATATTTCACCAGTAATAAGTCCTGGCTTAATGGTTTCATTTACGATTCAATTCAGTGGAGTAACTGGCTTTGAAACCACGATTCACTTGCCACAGAATGCAGAATGGGAAATCATCAGTTTTTCGTGATGAAATGACACAGTATCATGATGGTCTCTGCTCGTCCCAGGGGCTGAAGCCACAGTTTATTATGATTAGGGAAAAGATGGTACAGAAGGGTTGAGCTATAGAGGCCAGTGATAATCAGTCTGAGATGGAAGAGAGTTCATCAGGATGAGAAAAATTTTGGGGTTGAAGGTGAGGCATAATGGAGGCCTTCAAGAGGAATTCTGCCATCCCTCTGCCATCTGAAAAACACAATAAAATGATATACAGTCTCACTTCCAAATTTCCCTATGATTATGATGATACTAAGCAAAAGGTTTCCAAGCCACAGGAACCTGAGTGTTATCTTCTATTATATTTCCATGTGTTTAGTATTCTTTTTTTTTCTGTTCCTCACACAAGAGCAGTCAATGCAAGCATTCCCAAGGACATTTTGCTCCAGTTCAGTATGGGAAATTGCTGTCTACCCATTTACAATCCAGGCATCAGATCACAAAATGGATAGACACTGTATGCTCTTTGTTTTACTAAAGTCTCTCTTTATGTCATGTGGTGATTTTCCCTTTTAAATGGCATGATGTGCTCCACAGTTCTCTTTAAACATTTGTCCATTCAGTAACAATATTTTTACAGGATTTTACAAGACAGAAAGCAAAGATAAATGCTTGAGAGCTTTGTCAGCTGACTGTGAAATGAACTACGTTCCCTTCCCCCTCTCCAGCTGATGTACAACATCCCAAATGGTGGTCTGACAGCATAAATAGGGACAGAAATTTCTCATTCGCTGTCTTATAGTTAGAGAGTAATTTCTCCTCTGCCTGCGCCACAGTGTGCTATGGAAATGCAGAGCTACTATAAGGGATGATGGACAGTCCCGCTGTGCGTAACTAACAGGTGCCACACAGATAGATTTCACTGGCCAAGCTGGATGTGTCTCTGCAGAGAGTCGTCTCACAAGCTGTCATGTGGTTTCGGCTCCTTCCACCGAGGCTTTATAAATCCATAGGCACACATGTAATTTGCAGGGAAGAAAAGGAAGGTGATAGCAAACGATCTTCTATTTAAACCACTTCTCTCTCAAGTAGGTTCACACAACACAGTTTCTGGTGTCATTTACAATGGTGAAATGGTGGACTTCCAATATTGACCTCTCTGGAGTTATAACTAGATCTACACAGGTGAGACCAAAAGTCATGTTTGCTTTCTATAGAAATCTGCATATTTATCTTTCTTGATAAAGTGCTGAAAATAGTGGGCACAAAACTGGCTGTATGCCTTAGGTACAAACACAAAAAAAAAGACAGGAAAGAATGATGACAAGTTTAGAAATTATTTTTTCCCTGACATTTGAGAGTCAAATGGGTTCCTACTTCTTGAACCATAAAACCAAAAAAAAAAAAAGACTTAGCATTTCCTTAAGTTTACACCACACAGAGCTGAGGGAGGGGAGGAAAAAGGAAACTGTTTTATTTCTTTTCTGTTTTACAGTCAGTCTAAGTCCTCTCCATGTAAAATGCTAAACTTTTTCTGACCTTTCCCACCATGAATTTAAAAAATGTCTCCTCTCTGCTCAGTCTCAGATTTATAGCAGAATGTCTAATGCCTGTTTTGTGCATGCACAATTAAAAAAATAAGAATTGCTGTTAGTAATCCGTGTAATACCATGTGAGTGAATTTGGGTGAGCATGAAAGCTCCAGTGAACTGTTCACCTCCCTAGTAAATGTAGCAAACAATCCCCTCTAAGTTCACAAACTGAATGCTGTTTTCCCATGAAGAAAAACTCTTTATCATTCAGCCTGAATGTGCCCATTAGGATGGCAAAGAAGTTTGGGTCTAAAGAAAAATCTTTTTCTGGCATTTGTGGGAAGGGATTCTGCAGTTCCATGGCAGAGCAGGGTCCTCTCAGCCACAGGCTCTGGATCCTCAGTCCTCCCAAGGACTCTATCCTGGCTCTGAAGCCAAATACTTCTGAATTTTCAAGGCTGATGAGTTGTCTCAGTTTGCATCAGTGAGCCTGAGATCAGAACCTAGTCTGTTGTGGAGAGTCTGTCTGAAAGACTCATTACTTTTTCCTCTCAGCTTCAAGGCAGTATCTGGACTATTGATAACAATCCCAGAGCCAGAAGCTGTGAAACGCATCATGAAAACCAAGCTGAGAATGCCAGAGTGAAACAATCATTAAGGACTGTTTTTCAAACTAGGGACTCAACTATCCTACCTGTTTGCTTGCATAAACACATGCCATCAGATGTATTGGCGCTAGAAGATGGCTTTAACACACCTTAAAGCATGAAGAGTTATCCCTAATTACAATTTGGACCTATCAAATGTAGCTGAGAATTGTCTAATTAGCTGCATAAATGTTTAATTACCATTTGAATCCTACTAAGCCACTGGCCTTGGTGAAGTTTGGTGGCAATGATTCACAAAGCTTACCAGCTGCAATTAGATAGCAGTAAGGCACAGTCTGAAGGAGAGTGATTGAAATCCAGCACCAAGTACCTCTTCTAGTGAGCCAGAAGGGAATTTAGGTTTTTACTACCAGAGATAATAAAGGACTTGCTTCATAATCCTTCTAGATATTTTAATTATGGAGCCTCATCTATCACAATTTCTGTATATAGTGGTCACTGTCAAGATGCTTTGGTTTCGAAAGGTCTCCCATAGTAAGGGTTTTTTGAGTGAAAAAGGACACACTTTTATTTTTCCCATTTAAATGAAGAGGGGTGAAAGGGCAGAAGTGTTCCTGAATTTCTTCATCAGAGCCTCCTTGCCCACCTCTGGTTGAGAAAGGTGCAGTGATGTCCAGAAAAAAAGCACAGATGACTAGGATGTTTGTAAAATTAAAAAGAAAGTTAAAGCACAAAGGATGGCTAAAGTCTTTGCTTGACTAATGCCACATTGCACAGATGTCATCACCAAGATACCCTGATGGACAACAGGATTCCTGCCAGGACAGCACCAGGGAACTCACAGAAATTTAAAAGCTGAGGAAGTCTCTGTTGCCTGACCCATTTGAGGTGGCCCAGGTTTGCCTGTGGTAGAAGGTGCAGGGCTAGATCAAAGTGCTATGTGCAACTGGACCTGGTGGAGCAATGCACAGGGAGCTGTTAAAATTGCTGTCCCTTTCACCAACTCACCCAGCTCAGCAGGAGATGGAATAAAGCTTTTAGAAACTCTGTCATCATTTGTCATCATTTGATGACTGTCCACCAAAGTTTGGATTCAGAGAATCATGAAACATACACAGGTCATCTGGGCTTGGGCTTGTTACAGTTGTCTGCCTTTTAGCTTTGAGATGGTGGAACTTGCAAGGTGGGCACAAGCTCATTGAGCAGGCAGCAGTACAGCTTCCCTCCTAGAACTGATTCTCATTACATTTCCCTCTACCAGCAGCCCTGTGATTAAAACCACATTCATAGCATAGCAAGGCATATCACAGAGAGTTTCATATAGAAAGAAAGCAAATCATGCTTGAATGCCTGTGTCTGATCTGCCTTGTGTCTTCCTTGCTGTGCTCTCCTGTAAACTAGAATTCCAAGAAACTGTTACATAAAATGTAGCAACTGCTTTTCCCTCAATTTATGAGGGAAAACCAGCAACAGCCAGTAGGTGAGGAAAAGCTTGTGAGAGATAAGCATTAGCTCTCTGAACAGATATTTCTGTGGAATACTTTATCATCTCCTAAATATCTTTTAGAGCACTTGGACAGCCATTGCTCTGAATGCTGTTGCAGAAGAGCTTGGCTCTTGCAGCAGCTTGCTTTAGCTGCTGTTTGCCATTGTTTCTAAGCCTTATGATGTTTTTCTAAGCCTCAGTGCAGGCCAAGAGTACATTTGTTTCATTTCTAATTCTTGCGCGACAAAAACACAAAACAGAAATCCAGTTCTTTCACTCAAGGGAATGAAGAGCTGGGTATAAAAGGTCACAGGCAGAGGGCTGTTACTCTGTAGATCAGGTTGACTTTGGCTGTACATTATAATTTCTACAGAAATAAACCACTCACTTTTGGTGCTCTCTGCCTGAACCACTGAAGGGTTCCCTTTGCAAAGTAGAGGGCTGGTTCCCCCAGGCCTGCATGACCACACTGTGTGCGTGTCGCAGAGCTGCACCATACACAACATTGTTGGAGACAGCACTGCAATTAGCCATCCTCCTCAGTCAGGAACAGTCCAGCAGGAGGTATTGTAACCCAGCAAGGATTGTAAGAGTGCAACTGGGAGAAACAGGTAACACATATGTACTGAGGATTCCTCTGGGAGCTGGGGAGAGGAGAGCAAGCTGTTACTCTCTGTACACCTGCTGCTTGATGTCCTGAAAGATTGCCACTGAAACAAGCTTTCAACTTCCTCCTGGCCTTTAGTGAGCACACTGGCCTGTGGCTCTGGGCCATATACAGAGTCTTTTCTCAGGATGGGAAGCTCCCTTCTCCTTTCTTCCACTCTCACATGTGGCAATTTTATTCACTCTCATTTCCCCCAGGTTGACTGCGGTGAGGCTGAGCAGTGTGCTGGTGCTCTTCAGAGTGAGGGGAACTCTGAAGGTGAAGACAGAAGCAGCAGGAGACCACAGTCTCCGGCATACCCCGTTAATACATCTTTCATTCAGTTTAGTAACTGGCATAGTAAGCACTGTGACTTTGTTCCCATGACATTTCATCATGAGAATGAGTGCAGCTTTGGACAAGATATATGGTAAATCACTTTAGGAGTTAGCTATGAACTTAGTCAAAATCTTCGCTTGTTCAAGACTCAGAAACACTCTTCCTGCAAATGTGTTTGAAGATCTAGGTAAAGAGCAAAGACTCTGATGATAATTACACCTTTAACAATTGTGAGTCAAAGAACAGACCTGTTATATCAGTCTTGAATGCAGTTTTACTAGCCCATTATTTAGCTCTGTTGTTTAACCATCCTGCTTGAAGGCTTGTGTCAGTTCTTCCTTGTCACTTATCTCTCTGTTTCGGGACCTGTAACTTGAAACACAGATCACTAGTAAAATGTTTAAAAAAATGAAACAATGAAACATCAGGCATCACTGATGATTTAAGGGAGGAAACTTCCATATAATGTCACTCAACACATTCAAAACTATATCAAACACTTTCTGTACCCCAAACAACTACAGACCTCAGTATTGCTTAAGAAAAAAAAGCTTCTTTCTTCTTCCTTCTTCCAAAACAGATAGAAGAGTATAGATTATAGTTGAGAAAAGGGATTGCTTTAGAGGCTTGGCATTTTTTCCAACTGGAAAAATAGAAACTTTATACATGTATAACAAGGAAAGAGCAACCAGGAAGGCTGTATTATGTAAAGGCTACTTTCAGTTCACCTTTGTGTTCCTAACTGATTCGTTAATTTTTAGAACTTCAAAGCTTTTAAATGTTGTTTGTCCTCTGGGCACCTGGATGTCTCTCAGCTATTAGTCTGAGACTTACAAATTTAAAGATGAGATTTTCAAAGCTGCAGGAAGAATTTGAATGCCTAATTTGGTAACTTCAAGCCCTGCTGGTATTAAAAGACCTATCCTAAGTGTTTAAAGCCAGACACCCATGCTATGTTAAATTCCATTATAATGGTCACGGCAGTGTTAAGCTTATTGATTTGTATTTTTCTTTTCATGCTTAAATGTTTATTTAGAAAGTTAAAAATGGATTTACATCTGTAACTGAGGTTCTCAGTATGAATGCTTTGCCCTCATTACCAGTACATATTACATACACACACATATACACACACACTCTTTGGCGTAATGGCAGCTGCTAAATAAAAGGCACACTGCACAGACAGCTCTCACTCCTTGAGCATGCCAAATCTAGGAGCTGCAGACATCTCAGGGAGTGGAACAATCATCTGGAGCTTACTGGCTTACTGGCAGCGCCCAACAAAATGAGACCATTATTGACTGACCATTAAAAGACATTTGAGTTATAGATATTTTGGACTTCATAGATTTAAGGGTTAGAAAATGAGGATTGGTGGCAAATGCTGCGTAGTATATCAGTGCTGAATTGCTGCAAACTTGGTTATCAGAAGCTTCGATTTTCTTCTTAAAAGTAGTCTTAATTAAAGTGTTTAATTGTACTATAGCTTTGATATTTAAGGGTTAACAATTAAGTAAGCCTTGTTTAATTGAGAAACAGCTTCTGGACAAAATATAGGGGAGAACAAATGATACGTTTATGTCTGCGATATGTGTGAGTGAGCAATTTAAATTGCAATTAATCCTTTACTAATGAAAGCCAATCTTATACAAAACTTAATCATTAACTTAGTTTGTCAGATATGCTTCTTTTTCATTTAGAATGAGATTTTTATCTCCACTTCAGCCTTCTTTTTGTATCTAGGATCACAATATCACTTAGACATCTGGGAGATCATCTGATTCAAAATCAAACAAACTAAACCTTATGAAATACATTGTCTGCATGATATCTTCAACCATGTTTAAGGTCTTGTACAGGTTGTTATAATACATTTGTAATGTCCAGGTTCTATGACTTCAAGAAATTGCAAGGACAAACCACTTCAAAAGCACACTCAGTTTTTTTCATGGAAACCCTTAAGGAACAGGGATGGTGAATTCGTCTTAGGCTGGCAATATCATTCCGTATGGCTGGACCAGCAAGAAGTATTACAGATTCTTTTCATTCCCATAGTGGTATTATCTTTAAAGAAGAACATCCCATGGTGTAGCGTTGCACTTTGTTCTGCCAGATATAAATAACTGTATTAGGTTAATATGATTAAGGCTAATGAGACTCTGAACTTCATCCAGAAATTCTGTCATTAAAGCCATTTACCACTGATTAATTAATTAGTAAAATAGAAATCAACTTTTAAGCAGGATGTGTGCCAGGGCTATTCCAAAAATGCCATCATCCTAGCATTTTCTCTGTGGTGCTTCAGCTTATATATCCAAGAAGAGTATAGAAGAACAAATATGCTGTTGGTGTATGTTCTGACTCAGAACCCAGAGAGCAAAATTTAGCACAGGGGGAAGGAGAAAAGCAGGGTAGATATTTACCAACATCTTCACCTCAGGGGATTGCCTCTTGACACAGTTACCACACCTGTTTACAACCTCTTTTCTGTTATATTTCAGAGCAAAAACAAGAGAAATATTTGGCAAGATTTTGTGAATAGCAGAACATAATTCTGGATGTATTTGGAGTACTATAGGTCATGACTGATTTTCTCATGAAATGTCTGTGGGCAGTTCTCAAACAACTTACAAGAGAACTTTAGGAATCACAATTAGAGCACTGGAAAGATGGTTAGCTTCAATTCTCTGATATTTAAAGAGGTTCCAATTCCTTTCTAATATACTTAAGCTCTATTGAAATTGAGACACTAATCAAATTCAAGCTGACATGAACCAAAATGATTACCTAGTCAGGCTTCTCCTGACATCACTGTGTCTCTGTAACATAAGCTTACCAGTCATTTTTCATCAAGCCTGTAGCTCCTTTTTGAGCTCAGGCATCCACTTTTGACTCCACTACACCTCTAGATGAATTGTTCTTACAACTGATGATGCTGTTTTATTATTACTTATCTCTATTATTTTTTTCCACAAATCAGACCAAATTTTCCACAGTTTGAGTCTCACTGCAAGAGTACTAAGCTCACTTCAGCAGCGGGAGAGGAAACTACGCCTGACCTGTACTAACTCTCATAAGAGTTGCAAAAATTTGAGTTGTTAATTTAGCACCACTTTCTTAAATCAGTTATATGATGGCCACTCTTAATTATTTCATGGCCTCTTTTAAAACCCCCTCTATTTTGTTGACCTGAAAAGCAAGTTTATCATGGGATATGCATTTGCTAAGGACTACTATCCTGATTTTGTGAAGTCATTATGTGAAGCTATATGGAGTTTGCTCAGAGACTGGCTTAGTAATCATTTGGTGATGCCCAGGAGAATCTGGTTGCTTAATAAAACCGGGAAGTAGACAAGGTTTAGCCTTATGAAAATGTTCACACTCTCATAAAAGAAATTATCTAGGTAAGCTGATTATGGACTGACTTAAGAAAATCTCAAGTCAGCTTGAAAAATTCCCTGGTAAAAGTGTATGAGTTTCAGTTTACTTATTTAGTCAGGCTGTTATACTGACACGTAATCCATTGATATGAACCCAGGTAGTGCCATCTGCATTCTCCTGTCTGCTAAATGCTTGCTTTTATTTAGCATATGAAGTACATTTAGTGGTAATGTAGAAGGGCTAAAAAAGAGAGACTTAATATCATATACTGCAGTCCTTCCTACATAGTTGCATTAGGCAACTGAGACCTGATTCTGTTGTTCCTTTTCTTGGCATAAGAGAGCAGACACATGACCCAGACACATGTCCAACAGACTTGGCATTGTGTTGGTGCATGGCCCAGGACAGAAGGCCAGGCCTGGGCGTGCAAATTCCCTGCTCTAGGGAATTGTGTGCTCACTGTGCATACTGTAATTACATCTCTACCACATGCAGGATGCAAAAATTGCTCTTCTTGAGAAAACAGACATTTGACAAAATTGTGGTGCTATCACCAGTCCATTTAAAAAGAACAATAGGCTCACTCCCTGGTACCTGAGCACCTGTAAGAGCTAAACAGGCAGGATCACAGGGTATGCACCCAATTTACTGTCTAGCTGATCCACAGGGACAGGAAGGTACAGCATCATCAGTCAGAAAGCACATATGGGAACAGTATGTCTTTGCAACACCTTGTATGTAATTAATTTGTACTGTAGAGCAGAGCACATAGCAGTTACTCTCACCAGATGAATGCAGTTCATAAAATGAACCCTCTGGTTTGGCAGGGACTTTGGTCAGAGACTCACATCATACAACATACATGTTGTTACCTTTTGTTTGTTATTTTCTTACAGACTCTAAAGGTCAAAACTCCTCGAATATTTGAAATCCACATAGTTTCCTCCAGTATATTTCCACACTAAGATATACATTATCAAAAGCCTCTTTAAAACACACTTGCAAGTACAAAATATAGTTTTGCATATAATTTTGTATGTACTTAGTTATATATAAATGTAAATTCAGTAATTACATATGCAAACATAGAGAGCTGTGATCAGCACTGAGAGATGTCTGGAATGTGTCTGACACTAAATTGGTGGGCAAAGGAATTCTGAATTTGACTGATGTTATTATTCTTCCAATTATGTCTATCATCATTACCTGACGAATCTCATGTACAGGGTGTGTATTCCACTTCCTATTCCACTTCCTGCTGAAAGCTGTTGCTCTCCGCAGCATTACAAACACATTTGTTTCTAGTTCACCCCTCTTTTTTATTATTTTGTTTTATTTTATTTCAGTTAGATTTTGTGTTTGTTTGTTTGTTTGTTTTTTAATTTCTGTTTTATTTTTATAAAACGATTCTTCAGAAGAAAACTATGTCCAGAGTTTCTGGACCTGAAGGCCTATGCTTAGACTCCTGTAATCAGATTTATGGTTCATAAACAAATAATTCATCATCAAAGTTGTTGAGAACCCATAATTACCATCAACTTCAGTATGTATCTTGTTTCCACAAATCAAGAGCTGTGCAGGCTGGTTTTGAAAATATGCAAACTAGTGATGGTCTGTTTTTAAAACTATGATCTTCTGTGGCTTGTCTGTGAAATCAGTGGCAAGTTTAAAACTGAGGAATTCCTAGCTTCTAGGCCATGAGTGATCTATTTATTGCTATAGGTGGTTACAAAAGCACAGATAATTCTTTCCTTGAAATTCTATCTCGTTTTAACTGGAGATTCATTAGTCTGCTAAAGCATAAGGTAGTTGTACACCTACCCCATAGACCAAACTTTTTTTTTTAACAGCATAAGAAGCTACAAACCCAAAATAAGTCTTGCAGGTTGGTTCCCTGCTACATGACTGTTTGTAAATTCTTAAATATATAATTTATCATCACTGAAGTGTTCTAGCAATATATACCATTTGCTAAGTTGGAAGAAAAACTCTTTGTGTGACAATGCTAAACAAAAGTGAAAGGAAACTGTTGATGAGGACGGTCTCAAAACATGTACCCCACTGTGTAAACTTGCAAGGGAATACAACTGGTTGTTTAATAATTTCTCACAATGACTAAAATATTTCTGACTTTGGAGAGAGACACTGAATGGTCATAGTAGATTACTCTAAATAGATTATCTTTCTTCATCTCTGCTTTTTGCTTGTCTTTTTGTTTTAGGTACCCTGAAGCTTATTATTCAGTTTTTGTTGTAACTGTTTCATTGTGCTACCCTCCTTCCACTTCATCCTCTCTAGAACCATCTCCATGTTGCCGTTTGCTAAAGCTGTGTTACATCTCTATAAGGAGATGTTTCAGGTTTTCTTTTATTCAGAGCTTTGCAGAGGGAAACATGGAAGCAAAGTCAGAAAAGTTAAGACTTTCTAACTTCTTCAATTCCTAGATGTGGCAAGATGAAAGCCTGCAGAAAATACTGCCTGAGACAATTATGTGAAGCTGAAGAAGGAAAATGTATTAGTTTGACACTGCGAAATGCTTTGAAAGAGTCTTTTCCTGATGGTGTAAATTAAGGGGGTAGTATCCATTAACAATAGAACTCTTGCTAATGAAAAAGACCTCATATCTAGATTCCAAGCTTTATTTTGTTCCTGTTTTAACGGTCTGTGATGTCTGTAAGTACTTTACTGATATTCTCATATATTGAATGAAGCTGACATTCATTAGCTAGTTTTTGACTTCTGAGTATGCTCTCAGCTTAATTAACGTATTTAGGCAGTTAGGAGCTACATTTTCATGGAAATGAGAGTATAACCAGTGGAACATCTACTGATTGTTTTTTACGTATAAATAGAGACATACTTGGGAATGGACATGGTCAGTGAAAAAATCCAAGCAAAAAGTTTCTATGTTTAGGGTAGAATAGAAAGAATGCATATGAAAATATGAATCATTGAAAAAGTTACTGGAAGAAATGTGACAATGATGGATGTTATAAGAAAGGGTTTGGGGTTGTTTTGCTTTTTATGTCATCTTGATTAGACATTTCATTACTGTGATGCTTTTCCAGCTTGTAGCTAATTAGCTATGGTTGGTCAGAAGATTTCAGAAAAATGCCTTGTACAATGTCACCGTGTTATTGGAGGTAGCACAGGGCCAAAACTTGCCAAAAGCCCCCTGGAATCAGCCTGCAAAGGCTGATAAACTTTCACTGAAAAGAACTATGTATCAGACGTAGCACAGAATTACAAAATGAAATTGCTGTACAGGGTGCACGGTACAGCAATATGCAAAAGGAATTGGAACCTATGCATGATGGTTACACACTGGTTTATGTGGATGTTTATCACTAAAAGGGTTGTCAGAGCCTCTCACCAAAGCAAGGAAAGAAACAGAGCAGAGAGACCACACACAGACCAAGCTGGCACAGGAACAGGCTCATTTTTCAAGTCTTTTCTGCACGTCCACTTTAGATTATTCATACTTCCATTTAATCTGTTGTTTGCTGCCTTGTATTAATGAATAATTTGCATTAATGAAGAGCTATTCAGTGTCTAAAAATAAGCTAAGTTGGACAACCTTAAATAAGGGACAAGAGTTGGGAAGATTTTTCAGGAAAAGAGTTATTGTGCAAAGTAAGGTTGCTTTTTTTTTAATGAATGAATCTCAAAATTAGGATTTGCAGGCTCAAGCAATTTCACATCACAGGCTTAACTTGCTATGTAAACAATTTTTATGTCAAAATATGTACCTTGAAATACATGAGACATTTCTGGGTGTCTGATGTACAGGTGAAATGCACCTCTTGATATAAATAATTTAGAGAAGACATTCTATAAATAAAAATGAGCAAGGAAACATTTCTGTTTTGCTGAGATGAAATAAAATTATTATAAAAAATTTATTCTGATTCATGAAAAATATTTGGATCAAACTGATCCTGTTAAGTGAGAGGTGAAGGCGAAAGACTTTATTGTCCTCAGAATAGAAAGGATTACTCACTCACTGTTTTATTTCTTCCTCTCTCTGTGTCTCTCCTTTACTTATATTTTTTAAGGCTAAATGACACAGTGCTGAGTGGTGAAAGCATAAGGTTTGGTAGTGATAGTTTTGCTGCCTCTGTTGATTCTATTAATCCTTGAGGCTCTGCACAGGTGGCCCTGAGGGTGTCCATTGCAGCCACCCTGCTCATTAGGCTCTTGATGCAAGTGCTGGACAGGCGGCATGAAGGTGCAGTGCCCTGACTGCTTACGCTCTCAAAGTCAGCTGCTTTGCAAGGAACCTTTGGAGTCATGATTTGGCTACTGAGGCAGCTGTAGAAGTTCAGACCTACTAAACTGTCCAAGGGGGAGCAGGGATTTCGATGCCTCTCTCTCCTATCTGCATAGCATAAGACTCCTATAGCAAGGAGGTCTCATTTCCACAGGAAGGGTACATCTCAGAGCACTCGAGATTTTGGGGTCTGTCTCTTCTCCAACTTCGTTCATGGTGCCATATTCATATCACATGTTTTATGACTCCTCCCAGTGGTGTAACTTCAGCTGTGGTACAATGCTGTGAAAGTCATTTATACAAATCAAGATAGGAACCACTCAGGGAGACTTTGCATGATCTGCCAATTGACTCATGTCTGCATTGTGAGGAGACTGTGAATGAGAAAACAGCTCTGGTTTTTAGCTTCTCTGTTGAGACTGTTGGGTGCTAAAAATACAACAGTTTTATATCGCAGATCCGTTGTTCCACTGCTATGCTACCACATGACCAAAAGGTTTTACTAAAAGTTGTAAGAAGGAAGATTTAGAGACCCATAACAAATACTTATGCAACTACATGAAACAGGACAAAATGTTCTTGCCGTTTTTTTTATATAGGTGCACAAAAAATAAGCTTGGGCTCATATTTCCAACCATATTTCAATAGCATTTGGCACTTAAATATATGTGTTGGTGAGGGTTTCCATAAATGGTGCTAACAGGCAAGATGGTTTAATAATCTTAGATGAGGAGGATGTACTATGGTATAATGAGGTATTTTTAAAAATACATAACTGTCATATTTATTTTTCTGCAGTCTATTAAATGTTTTGATAATGTTGGGCCAATGTTTCGATAACTATAAAAAAAAAACGTAAAATGAAACCACTGAATTCTCCTGATTCTACATAAAATCTTCTAAAACTGAGACTAAGCAGGTACAATTTCATGGTCATGTACATGTAGACGTGATTGATGTGATATGATGGTAGATTACAGGAACTGGAGATCAGTCAGTCAGTTTCTTCACTTGGCAAGACTAATGCCTTGTTTTAGGGTGCACATAAGAAGTTTAACACCAGCTTTGCCCTCTAGGAAGAGGTCACAAGTTCTGATACTGGAGCAGCATTTCAGCTTGGACAGTGATCTAGAACACCTTTAAAACAGGATTGCAAAATTGTGTGTGAGTGCACGGAAAACACAGATAGATGCAAGTTTACTGAGTTCAATGAAAAAAATTACAGCAAAACCCCTATCTGCTAACTGGGTAATTTCAGTTTCTTGCCCTCCCCTAGGTAAGAAAGTAATGTAACTATTTTAAAAACTCTGTTTTATTAAAATCTAATGGCTTTATGGTGGAGAAAACAGACAAGGGTTTACAGTTTCCATAATTCTTCAGTATTTAACCTGTCCTTTTGGTCCCTGAAAATAACCAATGCTCTCAAACTCCTAGTGAGCACATGAGATCTTCATCCTGTTACTAAAGTTTAGACAATCACATTAGGGAACACTACATGAACTTGCTTAGGCTAATCAGGTCCTGAAACGCCCATGAACTTCCCATAGGTAGTTCCCATGAGCAGAGACTATTGTTAGTCCTTAGGATATTACATACAGCCCAGACTCGTTTTCATAAATGTTAGGAAATGGCAGTGCTTGGTTGCTGTTGACTGGTCTGTGCTGATGCCACCCTGTGGGTTCTCCTGGCAGGCCCATTGCTGCTGCCCGTCTGATCCCCACTTCCCAGCCAGGTCTCCCCAGCTTCTAGGGATAGGCAGGAGACTGGAGCAGATTCCAGGCCTAGCTGATGTGCAGAAGTATAGAACACTACCTTAATCCCCAAGGTAGTGTTGGGGATGCTCATGCAACACAGAGATCAGGAGTGTTATCTCTGGTCCTTCTTTCTTGCAGAGGATGGCAAGCACATCAAGCCATTTCATGCCCAGAAACATACACCCAGGGTCTTATCTTAACTGTCCATAATCCTGTCAGCTGCCTCTAATTTTTTAGACATTTTTTTAGATTTTTTCAGTAGAAAGAGTAGGTGTGTAAACACAGGTGAAGGAGAGGTTGTGCTTGCACACCTCCTATACAACAGGTAGAGGAGGTGTGCTGTTTCCTGCTCTTTGAGTCCGAGGTAAAAACAGAGACAAGATGGTGACCAGCAGAACTGAATTGCTCTGGTGACAGCTGGGATGGATTACAAAGTAATCACACAGGTTACAGGTGCAATCATAGGTTGCATACTTTTTACTGACACATCTCCAGCAGATTACAACATTTTCAGAAGTACTTTGGTGCTGGCATCTGGGATTTGCATCTTAGGTGGGCAAAAGGGGTTAACCATATTGAAAAGATAAAAAACATCAACTCTACAGAACTTCATCTCTGTTCCTTGCTTTTAGGAATGTTTTTAGGAAGACATTTTACTTCATTTGAATTTTTAGTTCACCTGACTAGTTTGAACTGTTTTTCATGATGATGATGATGATGACAATTGTTTTCCAAAATCAAACACAGCCTCAGTTTTTCTCTCCATCTGTTTCCTATTACTTATTGGGCCCATTAAAGAGAATACTGCAGTAATTAATGTTAGAGCAGGAGTTGTGATTTGGACATCTGAGCATTCCTATCAGCACATAAGTTCAAGCACATTTTCAGTGCTGCACAATTGCCAGTTTACCCAGGAGCCAGGTTACGTATGTCACTGTGTGATTACAAGTCTCTCTCATGGGGAAGAAAAAAAAATAAAGAAGACAAGAGAGCATTTTCTGAAAATCTACAGTTTCACCCTCAGAATTAAGACAAGGTGTCCGTCTCCCAAGCAGAAGGATGGGTCTCATATCATATCAATGAGCTGATCGTGCTTTCTCCTCTCCTCTGTAGTCTAGCAGTACAAATTCATGTTCATTAGCACACAGGTGTTCAGTGTTCCCAGCAATCAGGTGATAAGAGATTTGCCTTTATTTCATTCCAAGATTTTTACTTTACAATTTAATATAGTAAGTTCAGTCATTTCTTGAGCACAAAGGACTCCTGTGGCTGTTTCCTGAGAAACCACTTGGATGGGAATGGGGCAACATTTTCTCTTGTCTTTCTGCCAAGTCTCCAGCTTCAAAAATTAGCTTTTAGGATTTCCCATTAAAAAGCTGAAGAAGAAGAATGAAAGATTACCACAACAATTACAGAAGAAAAGAATCCTTCCACACCAACAGCTATGGAACTTCCTAGTTTTACTCTGCAACCTTGGCCCTATTAGTTAGAGCTAGGAATCAACCCCTCCACTCCTTGACTGCTGTTACTATTTATTATTCGTGTTGCTGTTCTGCATGGAGGCTCCAGTCCTTTTGCTAAACACTGGACAAGTGTGAAATATAGAGACAGCCCCTGACCTGACCTCAAGGGACTGATAGATGCACAGTTTGATCCAGTACCCACTTTTCTGCTTCTGTTGAGGTCTTCTCCTTACATTGTCACATCCGTGCTCCATCTAATAGCTAAATAGTAATTAATAATTAAATAAGGGCAAACTGCTGAGGCTCTGTGGTGTCTGTTTTAACTCTGCACAAACCCAGTTAATTCACAGTTAAATCTCTTCTGCACTACACCATTGTAGCCATGGTACCCTGTCACGCACTTACATACAAGCCTACAAGAAGGCGGCTATTAATGGGCTCCTATAACACCTCTGCATGATGGAAAGAACATAAAACTTGCATCCAAAGGTCTCTGAGCCCTCTTATATTTCTGGATTTGTTTCTGGGTTGACTTCAAATACTGCTGTGTGCACTAAAGAGCAGGAACTCCTCAGATATTTACATTGTAAAGGCAGTGAAGTCTGGTCTTTATTCTTACTTTATTTGCTGGAAGAGAAAAGGCTCAGGAAAAAAAAAGTCTTTGAAATTGCATATGACAGCTTATCATGAACATCACTGTTATCCTGTCAGAGAAAATACAGTAGCTTTCATTCCAACGGAAGAGTATCAGAACTGGACAGATTCTGATCTAAATTATATAGCATAGATACAGAGCAGTTCTTCAGTCTTCCTGATTTATTGTAGCACAACTGAGCTCAAAGTAGGTCTTACTATTTAATCTGCAGATTAATATTTTATTCATATTTAGAAATATTGCCAAAATGATCCAAGATATTAACAAAAAGAGACCAACACAATGAAGAAGTAGATTGTTTTCCAAATCTCCTTCCCAGAAATCTACTACAGACTGGCTGAAGATTACAGCAACATATGAAATAGTAATTGCTTCAGATGCCTTAGATGAAATCCACAGAACAAATGTATATCAAAAAATTTGGGTCAGAAATGTAACAGGTCCATATAGAGATTTCTGAAGAAAAATGCCAGTGCCTATATGAATTTTTAAGAACCTGCTACATCTGCAGTCATCCCAAAGAGGGAATCACAGGAACTGTTCTCGCAGTGATATTCCTGGGTTGAACGGTGATCTGCGGTTGACAAGGGAAGCACTTGTTGTACATGGGAATTTAGTTTTCTCTGTTTCAATAAATGCTACTTTTTCCCATTCCATTTTCAAAGGCAGGGGTTTGTCATGTATGCAACTACTATGTATACAAAATCACACCAAGATTAGGCTGAAGGAGAACTCAATGTTGGATAGTCAAGGACCCAGAGTTCAGAAGTACCGGCTGTCAGTCTCTCCCCTGTGTAGTCCCTATGATAAATTTGTTAGGTGTATGCTTTTACAGTGCTTTCCACTTAGTCCCTGTCTTACCTGTGAATAGACCACTACTCAGCTGATTAGCGGCTTTTCTGTATTCTCCTCCCTTTGCTGCATGGTTTGCCCCAGGGCATATTGGGGTGATTTTAGTGTGAAAGCCTTGCTCTGTTCGTAGGGTAGTTTTTCTTCCTGGGCTTTTCTGAGGCACACATCAAAATTCCGTGCCAGAACCAAAGAAAAATTGGATTTTATGTTTTGACATCAAAAGATCTTGTGCCTGCCTGCGAAATGCTGAGCTGGTTGGCTAGGTCCCCTGAATGACATGTGTCATGAGGTAAGCGTTGTAAGAGACAATCCCCAAGGACAAATATGGAAAGATGAACAAGGAGAGAAAGGAAGAAAGGACCAATGAGGAGAAAAGCAAGTCCTGTTTCTCTGTGACTCTTAGAATGCCCTAGTCAATATGAGCAGGTTATACTTTCCTACACAGTCCAGCAATTCAATTACCTGGGAAGCATCATCTCCTGGGATGGTAAGATTGATGCAGAGATAGACAACAGGTTAGCAAAGGCACATAGGGCTTTTGGTAAACTCCATAAAAGAGTTTGGCGAAACAATCACTTGAAGAAAAGTACAAAGATCAGTGTTTATAGAGCCGTTGTACTGTCTACTCTTTTATATGGATCTGAATCTTGGGTCATTTACCACCACCACTTACAACTCTTAGAACGCTTCCATCAACGCTGCCTCCGTACAATCCTAAACATCCACTGGAGAGATTATGCGACCAACACATCTGTTCTTGAACAGGCAGCAGTTACGAGTACTGAGGCCATGTTGCTG
>VZRE01007544.1:0-34112 GCA_013396775.1 Cephalopterus ornatus | reverse complement strand
TGAGGCCATGTTGCTGCAAATGCAGCTGCGTTGGGCAGGGCACGTCTCCAGGATGAAGGACTACCGCCTCCCTAAGCTTGTGCTCTGTGGTGAACTTGCCACTGGCTGCCGCAAGAGAGGAGCCCCGAAGAGGAGATATAAGGACTCCCTGAAACAACATCTCAGCCTTGGCCATATCGATCACCATCACTGGTCTGCTCTGGCCTCCAGTCGGGAGGCCTGGAGACACACTATCCACAACGCTGCTGCTCCTTTTGAAAATACATGCAGGATCACTCTCGAGGAGAAAAGACAATGCAGAAAGAACCGTGTCCTTTCAGTACCACCTGGGGAGTCATTCTGCTGTGCCTTTTGCAACTGGACGTGTCTATCTCACATTGGCCTTTTTAGCCATCAGCACGCTTGTAGCAAGCGTGGGTAGAGTCCTTCACAAATCTTCGTTCGCAAAGCCTAGCCATGATGACTGACTTTCCTACAGACAAACTCCACATCTTCCACAGCTTGTGATACCTTCCGCTTGGTTTGGGGAAAGAAGCACCGTTCACACCTTTCTTTTGCAGTATAGTCACTCAAAGAGGAAAGCGATGCACCTAACCTTTTATTGGAAGCAATAGGAGTAGAAGGAGAACATGCATAGTCTGTTTCTTCTCTACCCAGGACAACAAACTTTTTGTCTCAGAAGGCTTACAAGTTTCCTCTGAGTTGGCAAAGGGATATTCTCTTTCCAATTCATGGGAAATGAATTCAAAATGCCTGAGAGAGGAGATCTGAAAGCAAGTGTTCATAATGGGAGATATTCAGAATATCATTAGTAAGTCTGGGTTGTCCTTCTGTTGATTCTTTTGATACCTTCTGTAACTTTTCACCTTCTCACCGTTGGTGGCCCAATCATTCTAGTCTTGCTCAAGAAGAAGTAGTACTTTACATCCTCATGTGTTCAAAAAGATGTGATCAATGACTCCCATGACTGGAGTATTTGAATGGAAGGATACAGGCTCTGTGGGAAGAACAGGCAGGGAAGATGAGGAGGGGGTATCACCCTCTATGTCAATGACCAGCTGGATACAGGGAGCTCTGCCTGGGTATGGATGAGGAGATGATTGAAAGCTTATGGGTCAGGATCAAAAGGAGAGCAGGGACAGGTGGCATTATAGTGGGACTCTCCTACAGACCACTAGCCAAGGAAGATGAGCAGATGAGTCCCTCCATAGACCGATAGGAAATACCTCATGTATACAAGCCCTGTGCCTCATGGGGGACTTCAACAACATTGATATCTATTGAAAGAAGATATCAAGCAGCACAGCAGGGAATTAAGCAACCCAGGAGGTTCCTGGAATGCCTTCACAACAATTTTCTTCTCCAAGTGATAGAGAAGCCAACAAGGAGAGTTGCTGTGCTGGACCTTGTTCTCACTAACAAGGAGGAGCTAATGGGGGATGTGAAGCTCCATTAGCAAATTTGCAGATGGGGGAGTCTCAATCAGCTGGAAGGCAGGCGGGCTCTGCAGAGGGACCTGGACAGACTGGAGAGTTGGGCTGATTCCAACAGGATGTGGTTCAACAAGGCCAAGTGCCGGGTCCTGCTCTTTGGCCACAACAACCCCCTGCAGCGCAACAGGCTGGGCACAGAGTGGCTGGAGAGCAACCAGGCAGAAAGGGACCTGGCCTGTATCAGGAACAGTGTGGCCAACACGTTCAGTGAAGTGATTCTTTCCCTTTACTCAGCACTGATGAGGCCACACCTGAAGTACTGTGCCCAGTTCTGGGCCCCTCAGTTCAGGAAGGATNTTTAGCCTAGAGAAGAGGAGGCACAGGGGAGCCTTCATCACTCTCTAAATCTCTCTGAAAGGAGGTTGTAGCCAGGTGGGGGATAGTCCCTTCTCCCAGGCAGCTGTCAGTTAAAACAAGAGGGCACGGTCTTTAGTTCTGCCAGGGGAGGTTTAGGTTGGATATTAGGAGGAAATTCTTTACAGAGAGGGTAATCAGGCATGGGAAGGGGCTGCCCAGGGAAGTGGTAGATTCTTTGTCCCTGGAGGTTTTTAAGATGTGACTGGATGTGGCACTTAGTGCCACGGTCTAGTAACCACGATGGTGTTGGATCAAGGGTTGGACTTGACGATCTCAGAGGTCCTTTCCAACCTGGCTGATTCTATGATTCTATGATTCAATGACAGCCTTAGCTGCAGTGACCATGAAATGGTGGAATTTGAGATCCTTAGGGCAGCAAGAAGGGAGCACAGCAAGCTCACTACCCTGGACTTCAGGAGAGCTGGCTTGGCCTCTGCTTGGTAGAATGCCATGGAATAAAGCACTGGAAGGAAAAATGCCCCAGGAAAACTGGCTAATATTTAAGGACCTCCTTCAAGCTCAAGATTGATGCATCCCAATGAAAGTCAGGCAGAAACGTCAGGAGGCCTCAGGGATGAACGTGGAGCTCCTGGGCAAATTCAAACACAAAAAGGAGGCCTACAGAGAGAGGGAGCAGAGACAGGTAGCCTGGGAGGAATACAGATGGATTGTCCAAGTATGCAGGGTTTAGATTAGGAAAGCTAAATCCCTAATAGAATTAAGTCTGACCAAGGACATCAAGGACAACAAGAAAAGCTTCGACAGGTACACTGGTGATAAAAGGAAGACTAGGGGAAATGAGTGCCATCTCCAGGAGGAAATTGGAGACCTGGTTAGCTAGGAGATGGAGAAGGCTACGGTATTCAATAACTTTTTCACCAATATGTTCTTCAGACACACGTCTCGAATTGCAGAAGGTGAAGGCATGGATTGAGAGAATGAAGAACCACGCTGTAGGAGAAGATCAGGTTCAAGAACATCTAAGGAATATGAATGTTCCTAAGTCCACAGGACCTAATAAGATGCATCCATGGGTCCTGAGGCAACCTCAGATTAAGCCATTATTTGCAATATTTGAGAAGTTTTGTTACTCCAGTGAAGATCCCATTGACTGGAAAATTGAAAATATAACACCCATTGTTAAGCAAACATGTGGAACTACAGGCCAGTCAGTCTCACCTCAGTGTCTGGCAAGATCATGCAGCAGAAATGAGGCTAAGGTTCATGAAAAACAGTCAGATAATTGATGACAGAAAACACAGCTTGACTAATGGCAAATCATGCCTGACAAATTTGGTGACTTTTTACTACAGGGTTACAACAATGCCAGATAAGGGAAGAGCAACTGACATCATTTACTTGGATTTGTGCAAAGCTTTTCCCACTGTCCCACACAACAGGTTGTTTGGTGAGAAGCCAAAATGTCTCAGCAGTGTGTGTTTGCATCCCAGAGAGCCAACCATTACTAGGCTGCATAAAAGCAGAGTGACAGCAGGTCAAGGAAGGTGATTCTCCCCTTCTATTCCATTCTTGTGAGATCCCATATGGAGTACTGTATCCAGTTCTAGGGCTCCCGACATAAGAAGGACATGGACCTGCTGAAGAGAGTTCATACAAGGATTACAAAAATTATCAGAAGGATGGAGCACCTCTCTGGTGAAGACAAAATAAGCATGTTCAGCATGGACAAGTCTCCAGGGAGAACTTAAAACAGCCTTCCAGTATCAAAGGGACTACAAAAGAATGGAAGAGGGACTTTTTACGTGGACGTGTAAGGACAGGACAACAGGGAATGGCTTTAAACTGAAAGAGGGTAGTCTTAGATAGATATAAGGAAGAAATTCTTTACCGTGAGGGTGGTGAGGCACTGGAACAGCTTGCCTCAACAAGTTGTGGATGCCCCATCCCTGGAAGTGGTTAAGGCCGGGTTGGATAGGGGTCTGAATAATCTGGCCTAGCAGAAAGTGTCTCTGACCATGGCTGCGAGCTGGAATTAGATAGTCTTTGGGATCTATTCCAACCCAAACTATTCTGTGACTCTATGCTTAATTGTGCCAGGATGGTGGCAGCAGGAAAGATGAAGTAAAGGTCCTGGGTAGAAAAATTTTCTGAAAACAACTGATTATTTTGGGAGAGTGAATTATTATTTTTTACTATCTTGTCAATTTTTTGCCTTTGAAAGAACTTACAAGCATAAGGCCAAATCACTGATGAGTCATTTGTGAACAAAGACGTTTTGTAGTGCTGCTCTGAACATACAATTATGTGCAAATATACATGCTTCCCTGCAGATAATTAATCTGAGGATCAAGGGCTGAGATCACAAATTTCCTTCAAGCTTGCATTCAATTTGTTTCAACTAATGATTCCACTATGCTTTTCAGAACAAAGCTACATTGCAGGGTTTTAAGTCACAAAATAGTGCTACTAGCAGCAACTCAGACTTTGAACATCATGTAAGAAAAGGAAAAGTTGCTCCCAGAGTCACAGTGCCTTACAATAAGAAACCTTGCAGATGAGTTTATAATCCCTACGAAGAAGATGAATGAAAAACAAAGACCACCAGTAGTAGTAGCTGATGCTTTTCCAAGGCAGCAACTTCAAGAATTAATTCCCTCTTTAGTCCTTACCCCTTTCCACCATTCTTCTCATCACTGATGTGACTAACACAAATGTGTGACTAACACTATGCCACATTTACAAACATGACATCAGAGCGCATCATAAAAGGTGAAATACTTTTTTAGATAAAAATCATGAAGGAGCCACATCAAAAGGAGAATAGTAAGACCTCCCACTACAAGGTTAAAAGTCCATTTCAAAGTCTCATTATAAATTGTCCTTTACTGTGCTGCTCTCCTTCATTGTGTGAGTTGTTTGCAGCATGGCAAGCTTCCAAAGCTATTTTTCAGATGCTTCATAGCAGATGTGATAATTACAAGATGCACCATCATAGGATTTTGGCATTTATCTGTTTTCCTTAATTTCATTTTTACTACCTTTCCTTTAAAGAATGGATTGAGACAATAAACTGCCAAATTCTGTATCTTAGGAGGCAGCCAACATAATGAAAGAAAGCTGTTTAAATTTTCAGTCACATGGACAGAAATGAAAAATTCAGCAAATTCCAATAGAAGCATTTAAAGGCTCTCAAGTGGTATTTCTTTTCACCTCCTTCCAGTCTTCGTAATTTTGGTAGTAACAGTAAACTAAACTTTGTAGAGAATTTTCATGTACAAAATTAGATCAGGGTAATAATAGGATTCTAAAGCAATTCAAGGTTGTTTCTCTTCATCTTTTCCTTGGTACTTCTAGGAACTAACTTCCCCGAAGAATCAGGCTCTGTGGCATGATTAATTCTTGCTGGCAAGAAACAAGAATGCTATGACACTTGCTAATCAGGAGGGGAAAAGGTGGGAAACAGTCACTCATCTGCTCTGAAAGAAGGATTCCTGTATCTAAGGATCTAAATATTAATAAATCAAAACTGGAATTGACAATGAGAGTAGAAAATCTATGGACAAAGCATCAGATGTGGCTATTCTTTTTAGGTAAAAAAAGATGATATTGAGCAAAGGCACCATGCTTCTCCCCCCCCCCCAGCCCCCCATCAGAATATGACATTGTGAACACACACACACACACACACACACACATTCATCTCTAGGGACGCAAATTTGTCGAGTGGCAGCGAAAGAAAACGCAACCTGCAAAGCACAGGGAGAAGTGGAGGGAAGGACATATGGTGATGTTTTGCTGTGCTTGATATTGTCTTGACATGAAAGACAACTCTGCAGGAGGATTTGCAATGCCCATCAACATGCAAAAGACAGCTTTCAGCTAAACAGTTCTGATAGCATTCAGTGGCTAACAGGCATGAAGAAGTGTAGGCCACCTGGGGTCACTGGATAATTAAATGCAATCCCGGTTTTCTCTCCTTCACTGTGGAAAAAATATCAACAAAACACAATAGAAAACAAAACAAAAACGATGAGTCCTGACCTCAGAATATCAAACAAATTTGAAGCTTTTTCTCATGTAATTGGTTACTTCTGGTTAAGTTTTTATACTCAAACATAGGAGCTCTCACATCAGTTTGATATCTCTGTGCAAGATGTCATAGGATAATAGAAGAGCCACTAGCAAAAGATAAGGAAATGAAGTAGTGGGAGGGGAAATCCTGTTTTCACATGAACTGTTGAAACCACTTGCTCCAGCTGCTCTTGTCGAACTGTTTTGCATCAGAGCCGTTTCAGGGTTGCAAAATATTCAGGTGTTAAAAAAGCACCAAGTATTTGCTGGGCCAAAGGTGATGTTTATGCCAGTCAGCACACTGGGATAGCACACAGCAAACCAGGTTTCCCTGCAATCAGGAGAACTGTGAAGGCTTCCGGGCACCATAGGTTACAAAGCTGGGTGAGGGTTTTTAATGAGCTGCACCCAAGTAAAAGCCAACATATGTTTTGTTTTATATAACTGCAGCGTGGCTCAGGTGTGAAGCAGATTTCAACACATGAAAGCAAGAGCATTTAGCTTTGAAACTAACCCCTCTGTCATGAATCTGAAGCTTTATTCTTGCACATGAGTCTAATTTTGGAACCAAGGATTTTTATGCAGGTAGAATTTTGCATATCTAAACACTATGCAATCAAACTGATTCCATTAACTTTGCTTTATTAACGTAGAGATTTCAGGATTTTGAAAGTCACAGCTCTTGAAAAGACTCCCTTTTTATTTCTTTTTTAAGCTACATAACAATACTTAGTAAAACCACTACTAATACTACTGCTACTAGTAATAATAATGTTTTTAATCCTTCTTTACCGATTTCAAACATATTGATTATTACCTTTCCCTTTTGTTAACCTATAATGTGTTCAGCAGTTTCCAGTAGCAAAAGAACTTTCGCTTCTGCATCTCTTTGGGCCTAGAAAGCACTTCTGACTATTACTGGTGCTGCTTTGCA
The DNA here is from genome assembly GCA_013396775.1 of Cephalopterus ornatus. Taxonomy (NCBI): domain Eukaryota; kingdom Metazoa; phylum Chordata; class Aves; order Passeriformes; family Cotingidae; genus Cephalopterus; species Cephalopterus ornatus. Next base: position 27,296 of record VZRE01007544.1, on the reverse strand, counting down.
AATTATTGAGCCTGAGGGCTCACTGATAAGTTACGTGCTGTCTTCTGCACAAATGCTTACCAAAAAGACAATTCATTTTAGGAGGAACTGCACTGTACAATTTAGGTAGTGCTTAGGAAGAACACCTCTTTTACTTAAGTTAAGGAATAATTTAATGTAGCTTAGCATTTCTCCTTGGAACTCTCAGTAGGCATGCATGAGACAACATGCCCTTTACATGCTTACATTTTAAAGAGGCCTAGATTCAGAACTTAGGTGAAAAAATATTTTCATCTTGCTTTGTTTGTATTTCTGCATTTCTCTCTTCTGCTAATATTTCAACCTAAAATTGTGTATTGGATTTTGAAAGTATTCAGGGCATCATGTTAGCTTGACATCTATTTGACAATGAAAAAAGTGTTTCACTGTAAATTTTTGCCTTGAACCAAAATCTACAGTACTTACTGGAAATATTTCTGGTGATTCAGAGGCTTTCTTTAGACATTCCTTAGCAAATGTCAGAGTGTTTTGCTGTGCGGTGAGTGACTGGCTTGATTGTCACCAACTTTTTTTAGAGCTGGTAATTCTGTATTATTTAGGCTATATTTTATTTTATGGAATACCAATATTAATGCTACTTATTTCCCCTTGAGAAAAAAATTAAAGACAGATTATGTGCTAAAACATGTAATGCCATGGAAAAAAGAGGATGCCGTTTGGAGTATAAACAACACAGACATTTCATCATTTCATCAGCTTAAGACATGCCTTGTTTTTCTCATCAGTTTCCCCTCCTGTTGTACCATACTTCATGAAATTACATGAAATACCCCATAAGTTACTGGTATGCAAAAGCAAATTAAACCAAAATGTTACAACATAATGAATTATAGCAGATAATACATTTTACAATCATTTGTTTATTTCATTGTTCAAGTGAGTATTTGCCTCTGGCTCAGAGAGTGACTCTTCAGCCAGTAGTATCTTTTGGCAGTCTAAGACAAAAACAGTCATCTTGGCAAGGGAAACATATTCCATCACTCATAAACTGCAAACTGCTCTGCTTGCTGCACATCCTGTGCAGTCCAGCCTGAAATTCCTGCTGCAGCCGGAGCACACAGCTCAAGCTCCAGACCATACAACTGCATGGCGAGTAAAAGACATCCTTGGAGCCCCAGTGAACAGGATGAAAACTGAGACACTGATTAACCAATCCGGTTTTGCACCTCTGCAACAATGCTGACTGTTTCATGTTGGCCAGGAGGAGGGCAACATGTATGTTTGACATCACCAGAGTGAAGTGTTTCGCTTACCACTCTAGTTTTCTAATTAAAGAAAATAATTAAGATTTTTATTTCCTTTGCAATGCTCTAAAAGTCATTTGGCCTCTTTAACAACATAAATTAGGATTATTTCATTTTTCTTTTGGTTTCTCTGTCTGCAGCACAGAACCACGCCTTTCATATCAGGATGTCAGGGATTGTGACAGTGAGTATTTTGTGTCTGAGCATATTAATGCCTCTCTATTCAACACAAGCATACAGCTCAAGGAGAAAGTTTTTTTTTTTCGATATTTTCTGTCAGCCTTTTTTAAGAAAGAAGTCTATGAATCATTCATTTTTCAGTGTCTGAAACACCCCACAATTATTAAGACTCTACAGAGCTAGAAAGAGTAACACAAAACATATCCAGCAGCGATTAGCTATTAAAGTCCTGATTAGATATGACTTTTGTCAATCTCTCTCATTCCCCTTTGTAATCACATAAATTCTAAGTTTTAATTATTAGGAAATTATTTTTATTTAGTTTTAAACTGGCTAAGAACTCAGATTTGTGTTTAGGTACGTGCATGGGAATTTCTCTCACCACACCTGGGGCTTTCTTCTTCCCTCCCTCATGTGCTGGAAATCTGCTGACTGTAAAAATTTATTGTAAACTTTCTGAAAAAAATTCAAAACAGCAAAAGAAGGTACTGTTGAAAACAAGTCCAACAGGATATAGCTGAACTTGAATGACAATGTGATATGCAGTACAGTGCCATATGCAGACGCCCTTACTCTTTAACTAAACAGGAGCTGTCATATCTGCAAGTCCTATGAAATTAATTGTCAGTTTGCTTGGGATTAGTTAATTCTATGTAAATTCCCTGCAATCTGTAGTTAGCAGAAGATGGTGTTTATATCTGATACAGATCACAATTAACTATATAATCCCCCTAGGTACAATTCTTCCAACATCTTGTGCTACAATAGCTGGGAGTAACTTACTATGTGAGTCATTCTATTGGGATCCATGTAAAAACTACTGAGTAACTTAACAACAGGCCTTCAGATTAAACAGAAGATGCTCTTTAGTTCAGTTACACAAATAATTAAACAATAGAAAAGTGATAAGACCAACATCCACCACTTTTAGACTAGCATAGCCACACACAAACTGCTACTCGTATTATAAACAGTATGACCTCATGACATTACAAAGATTACATTTTTGTTAACCAGAAAAGAAAATGTCATGATGTTTCCCATTAATTTTAAGACACAAGTCTTAACATGATTACATTTGCAGGAGCTCAACTTCCCCAGTAAGGCCAACATGCTCATAAAACCTGGACATCTTAATGAATCCTGAATTTTCCATAAGCATTCAGTGCATAACGCTGCTCCTGCATGGTATTTGTGGCTGTTTTTTTCAAGAGAGCTCAGTATTTAAGGAGATGAGGAAATGATCCTAGGAATGCTGAGCTATTTTGGAAATCCTGGATGTGAGGTAAAATTTTCAGAAATGCCTAAGACATTGTTTCAGAAGCTAAAATACGATCTCAAATATACAAACAGGTTACTGTGAATAAACAAATCAAGGCTTACAGAATAATAAATTGTCTACATGTGCTCTTCTAGTTCTTTCTCACCAAAGCCAATTCAAGGTGCTATTATTCAATAATGCCTGAGAGAGCATTTAGGATAGCACAAGCATCTCATTAACCTATTCCTTGACTAATAAAAAGAGCATATAAAAATCAAAAGACATCCTCAAACACTCATAAGCCTTCAACTTCTATAGAAAGCAGGAAGGTAGATATTTTTGAAAGCAGAAAGAGGCTCCTTATTTGCAGGTTCTTTAGATATTTAAAACAATTTTAAAATGTGGTTCTAAAGCACATTTGACCAATAGAAGATACATTCTTTTAAGTCTTCTACAAGCATGTATTTGGGAAACAAGGGTGAATAACTAAAAAACTTCCAGCTAATTTGCTCATATTCCCTCTTTTCTGCTCAGATGTTGTCTACAAGGAGTTACGTTCACAAAAGCAAGAGAATACATATGCTGATGTGTTCTGTGAATCATTTTTTAATCTAGAGCCCATTCAGCAACAGTTCACTGCAAATATTCAGAAATGAAAATTTGTCATTTAGTTAGATAAATTACATGATACTGTTTCTTTTTGCCTGAATGGATGACTTGGATAAGTAAACTGCAACAGGAAGATTCAAAAAGTGAAATCTGAGTGTAAAATCTGACGTTTGGAATTACAGATGCAATTAGAAACTTGCTGAGAATTACGTGCATGGGTATATTCCAGTAACATACTCGTGTATGCACATGCACATGCCTCCACAACCAGCTCTTTGGCTGGTATAAATCAGAGTACCCCTGTTGAGAGCTGAGAATCTGGCTTGTATGTATAAATCCACTTCTTAGAGCTATGAAAATCAAGTCATCTTGTATATGCATCTTCTTCAAAGTGCTGTAAGGAGGTTCATTGCAAGTTTAATGGCTGGTGGACAGTGTGCAGCACAGCAAGTAGATTCGCATGTATCCCTGTGGCAGCATCCACACTAAAGTAACAGTAATTAATGAATAATTAAAGCCATTCACATATATCTTAGTCCTAGCTCTTGGCCAAGCCATAGCTTCTAAGTCTGAGAATAGCACTGCTTCAGGGAAGACACAACTGATTTATTTTCTTAAGGGTACTTATTGGTGCATCCACATGGTGATACACCCCACTGCCCCTTGATCAACTTCCTAATTATCTAAAAGAGACTGGTGAAGCTGCACACTCCACACCTGACTCTGATTTTGCTTACTTTAAAGCAGGAACTGCTAAGAATACATCAGAATTTCAGAAGTCTAAACTGGATATAAATAAAGATCATAATCTCCTCTGTGAAAACTTAATAGAGATCCAGATTGGCCTGTGCTCTCCCAGGGCATTAGTCAGTTTGAAAACGATGATAGTGCAGCTTTAGTCAGCTGCACTTCTTTGGTCTGTTTTTCTTTCCCTTAATGGAGTCAGCACACTAATGCAGATGACACAAGATAGTGTAGACTGAGTCACTGGTTCTCTTACCGTATCTGTACATCAACTGATCTACCATTTGGGTGATGCCACTTCACCTTTTAGAGCTTACTCATGTGTGAAAGATATGTATTAATATTTCCCTCGAGAATCTCTGAGTCTTGTAAGAACCAGCAAGAAGAATCCAGTATCACCACTGTTGCTTCAGGGTGTTAGATTTATATAGTAAAAAAGTTAGCAGAGTGGCATGCTGATAAACACTGTGGCACCGCATGGTTCAATTAAGATGCTTAAAATGTTAACAAAATTGTTCATCCTTATGTTGCCTGCAAAGCAGTCTACAGTGTAAGATACAGTTCTCTATTTGGTATCTGGTAACATCCATGTCTCAGTAGGAGAAATTTTGAAACAATCCTGTCGATGAATATTTCAACAAAAGCTCCCATGCATTTCCATGCTTAGCTGGCTGCATACCCTATATGTTGAGCTATATCACTGGGAAATTTACTCAGTGGAAATAAAGCCAAAACACTTTTTCCTAACCAAAAGGCAGGCACCACAGCTTGTTAAGTTAGTAAATTTTCTGAAGGCAGAAAATTCTTGCTTGTGAGAGAAATACAAGCATCTCAAGCAATATGGGCAGATCTAATTTCAGCCCTAGATCATTTTCAAAATCCAGCCATGGGAGGAATTTGCAACCACCATTAAAATACAAGCGTAAATCAGAAAAATTGCTCCTCCGTGTGTATAATTGAAAGGACAATTAAAATAATTAGAGAAAGAGGTGTACAGAGAGCTGTTCATAACTCAGTTTTTCATCCCTCTCTTTGAAAAATGTAGCCCTAGCACGATTTTCTGAAAATGACAATATATTGCTCCTTAAAATATACCAAACTATACTGCCTAGCATTGTACACATGAAGTAAAGGCAGGCTTGAGTGCCAATACTCTAAGACAGAAATATTATACCTGTGAAATAAGTGATAATATATGTGACATGACAGCAAGAACCCAAGTGCCTGGGATAAGTTCTCTCTGGCAAGAATCTTTTACCTGTAACCAGAGAGAGCTGAACTCTGTGAAAGGGAGAGATACAGCTCAGGGATAGTGCAAATGTGTTTGATGGTAAAATTGTAGTCACAGTCTCCAAGTCCTGAGCAATTTTTTTACGGCAAAACTTCATTTTAGAATTGTGAAGCCATTTACAGGATTGCATGTCTCCAAAAGAAGTTGCAAAAATTGAGTGTGGAAGCCTTAGTATGGATACCTGACCAGCTACCTGAAGGGATAATAGATTTTAGCACTAACACAGAGAATAAAGTCCTTTCTGGAGGTCTCTTGACAGGCTTATTCATTCTGCTGGCTTTATTTACTTCTCTATTGCTCTAGTTTATGCTTCAGTCCCTGAAGTTACTCCAACATAAAACTGGAGTTAGGTGTGAATCAGCTCTTACGATTCTGTAATGCTTTCAACTCAGTTGTGGCTGCTAAATCTTGCTGTGGCTGACTCACTATTGATTTTGCCCAAACACTCTTTTTAAATTATTTGAACTATATATATTTTACAGCAATTAAGGAAATAAGAATTGAGAATCTAGCAGAACAACATAGTGGATCTCTATAATAAGGATGGCAGTTTATGTGGCACATTTTTTTTTCTGTTTTTACTGCTGTGCATAAATTATTAGCCTTTGCAGTTCTGCTTTTACTGTGATGGATATAAGAAATTGTAATGATCTAATAATTCTAATGCTGTAAGGCAGTTATGTATAGCTTTTGCAAAATTATTTAACTAAAATTATATAGACAGGACCTCAAAGTTATTGATGTTGAGCACCCATGACTGCCGCTGAAATTCATAGAAGTTGAGGGTGCTCATCACTTCTGAAAGCAGGTTAGCAATGTATTCATGACAAGCTTTGTGTATACAAGCCATCCTGTGAGTAGCTGCTCTAATTAGGTCTGATTTCAGGAAGACTGTGTTCATACTTGCCTGCCCTGCAATAACTCCTAGTCCTTCCACCATGGCCCTCTCTCACCTCCATAACCTCAGTTCCCCCTGCTCTGTTCTAGAGCTGCCTCAACCCATGCTTCCAACTTATGTTCTCCTGCCACAATTCCTCCTTAATATTTCTTGCCTCTTCTACATCTCCCCTCAGGCGCTATTACACTTACCTCTTACCTCCTTTCCAGTTCTCTTCTATGCCAACTGAAAAAAAAGCCTGATTCATTATTTGCTGATGGGCCTGAAGTCATTTGGCCATGCTGGCTGGCCAGCTGGCAAGCAAAACTGAGCAGGTAATTGTTTAATTCGTGCTGAAACCCTCCCTTTATTTGGAGCACTTATTTAGTTCTCTTTTGCCTGTCTCGATGCCAGTTTTCATGAAACCTGGAGAAACAAAATATATCTAAGGCTGATACCTCTCTGTTAAATTGAGTTGAAATGAGCTAACAGAATCAGAAGTTATTTGAGGGCAGGACAAAAAAAACCCAAATGGGCAAGTACTGCTTTTACGCAAGTCTTATTTCCTTAGGAAGTCAGGCTAATAAAACAGGCAGGCAGCTGTTCACTGTGTTTTCCTTCTCATGACCTTTCCTGTCCTCTTGGATCCCAGTTCCACAACTTCATCCACATTAGAAGACCCATTTGCCCCTGCAATATCTCAATTACACCAGTGCAGCTATGTGCAGACATCACCCATGGACTGTAGATCATAGGAGCTTTAATTTCCTTTGGGTAAGCCATTTGATTCGGATGAGCACTTTGTTGTGACAGTGACTGTTCATGATCCATCTTGATACTGCTAATAACTTAGAGATCAAATACCTCATGCACTAAAGGCTTTCATCATCTTCTTCCTTGATACTGCGCAAACTACTGGGAATCTAATCCATTAACAATAACTTTACTTTACTCGTGGTATTATTATTCTAGGGTATGCTTAAAGTTGCAAAGGATGTAGGGGAGTTTTGTTTTCTTCTTAGATACAAACTAAATATTTTTGTTGCTTTCTTCTATTACAAACACTTGAATGTTTTTTTCTTCTCCCAGGAGCTTTTACAGGTATCCATAGAGATGTGACATACAGGCATAAACTGAGCAGTGGTTTTTCCTCCTTGTATGGGAGCTGTGGATGTGAGATAGATGTTGATCCTCAGAATTGCCAGAGCAGTATAAAAGTCTGTGGGAGAGGGCTGGCCAGTTGTAAACATGGATGTGCTTGTTTGCCTAGGGCAGCTGCACTACTATGGTTGGCAGAGCAGAGCTGAATTTTTTCATGAGTAGTAAAATAGAGTTCATTGGTGGTCCTGTGACTTATTCCACAAAAGGAAGGACTTTTGTCCTACTGTAGACAAATTCCATATTGAGCAATCTGTGGAAAATTAATGCAATATGGTTTTCTTCACTTCTTGCCTACAGAAGATGGAACTTTCTTTTAGCCTCATCTAAAACCAGTGGAGTGAACTGGGTTCAGAGTAGACTCTCCATGGACTAGCTGCCCGTGAGGCCAGCTTCAGCTGAGTAAAAAACTCACAATAATTCCAACAGCACATCCTAAATTCAGCACATGTGTATAGCAAGAGGATTTTAATTACCACAAATGGTTCTGATCACAACTCCATATCACCCTTGAAGTGATATCAGTTGTGCCACCTCTGAGGAGACATTGTTTTGCACAGACTTGCTGATCCACTGCCCCTTTCATCACACCTCATGGCACTAGCATGTCACAACTACGGTCACCACACCCAAGCAGCTCATGCTAAACCCCAGTGAAGCAAATTCTATGGTACAGAAGAAGTACTGGGGCACAATTAAGGGCTTCCCAGTAACTCCTACCTCACTTCCCAGCTTTGAGCCTGTTGGCCTGAAGACAAACATGGAAAGAGGAGAAGCAATTCCAGCTACAAGTTCAAGGAGATGCTACTGTCACCTTTGGTGTTTCATCTCTCCAGATGGGTACAGAACCCATCAGGAATGGCTGGGGACTTGGTCCACAGTCTGCATTTCTCCCAGCCCATGCACTGAGGCACAGAATGGTCTCCTCAGCAGTCTAGGCTAAGCAAATTTTGCTGACATTCAGGTGGAAAGCAAATAACTTCCCTGGACAGGTCCTCATTTTGTCCAGATTTAATGGAGCCCTTTTTTCTCTGAGGGAACTCAGACAAACCCTCTACCAGACTGAATGGATTTTGCCTTTCCCTGAGGTCTGAACTTGAGAGATGATGCAGGGATGGCAGATGGGAAAGTCATCACCACCTCTTTTCCTCCTCCATGGGCCTTGTTTTTGAAGTCTCAGCAGCCTGTTACTTGGCTCCATCCAGAAGCAGCAGCTCAGTCCTGCCATTGCTAAATGCCCCCCTTGAGAGGGGAAAATGTCTGGTGGAGAGGGAAGCATGTTCAACAGCAGGGGGCAGCCATTGTGCAAGCACCAAGGCCATTGCTACTCCTCATTATGGTAGTCTCTGTCCCAGAGGTGCCTCCCAGGCGATATCCCATTTGCACTGCCTACGCAGTCTACCCATGGCCAGAACTGGGCTTAGTGGCAGCCCATTTCACTGGAGCCAGGTTCAGTTGCTTTTGACAACAGAGCTGGGGGAGCAACTAAAAGATGACAATATAAGAAGATGCCTCCTTCTGATGCAGATACACCTTTCTCTAATTGCTGAGGTAATGCAATAACTTCTAGCCTGACCCAGCACACACACCCACTGTTTCTGACCATCCTGTTCAGCCACATTCCCCTTGGTAGTGTACCAAATCTTTTGGCAGGTGTGGATGGTTGTCTGCTGACTACACCAGGGAATATGAACTGTTCTGCTCCTTGCACTTTTGCTTAGCTGATTCTACATGATCTAATATCTGTCAGCTCTGAAAGTGGAAATCAGCATCTGATTTTACACATGCAGCAAAGAAGTCTGAGTTTTTCTGTAGAGAGACAGCTCTTCAGTATGGCAATTCAGAGCACTATTAAACCACTCTTTGGAAAGGTCTGCCTCTTACTTGGGAGAAGGCAAGTCTGGGTCTTCCTGTGGGCTTCAGTAGAACTTAAAATCTATAAGATTCATAAGCTTATCCCAAGTATGTGTTGTCTCAGACCCCAAAACCTCTTGCTGTGCTTCTACAGAAAAGGAACCTAGTCATAAAGCTTAGATATGAGTCACAGAAAACTCAACTGACAATAAGCTCAAAGACAAGAGGTATCCTTGTACCCTACAGTCAGTTTATAGGCAAACGCAGGCATACCAAGGAGATCATCTTCCTTGAGTTGCCAAAACTAATAAGAACCCCACACTTCGGGACAGATCCTACAAAAGACTTACGATATGATCCATAAAGATGTAGTTCTAGCTAGTGTATCTTTGCCATGCTTTATTTCCATGTAATCTCAAGGAAGATGGTTTTATATGCTGCAGTTACCACCCCTGTGGAAAATCTCTGCAAAACGCAGGCTTGCACAACTGTCCTGAAAAATAAGAATGGTAGAGAAAGCTATACAGATACTACTCTGTACTCAGGCATCCTGTCTCGTGAACAGTACTGGGTATTACAAGCATCACGTAAAGGAACCATAAACAGTCCTGTAGTTAATACTTATTTCAGTTATTAACCTACAATTGACACTATTTCATCCCAGCTAATACTTGAGAAATTTTACAAAATAAAATGAAATAGCATCACTTGACTTACATGTTTGCACAATGTACTATAACTAAATTATAGGGAAGCTTTTGTAATTATCTGAATGGTGCTGGAGCCCCCTTCCTTTCTTTGAGGTGAGTGCAATAATGGAAGAGGAAGAGGACGAGGAAGAGCTTTTTGTCTTGACCAGCACCAGGTGACATTTGTGACCAAGCACAAGGAGATACTTTCAAGATGGAAGTTGACTTAGACATGGCAGTCCCACAAGCCAGAGGGACTCTAGGGGTCCTTGAGTGCACAGCAACCAGGCAGATGTGTACTCTGAATACTTATAAATTACTTTTATGAATAACAATGCTGATGGTGCTTTACCATATTTCTGGCTTTTCCTAACGTCTCCCCAGGTCTCTCTGTAATTGGCTAGAGTGCCCTCCAATAACGGACTTTCAAACTTGAGGCAGGGCCTCCTTCTTCTCCAGACATGAGGGTGAAGGCCTGATGATGCTTTTCAAAGTATTTGGATGGAGGGTCTCCATACGTGGGTGTTGTCTGAGATGTGTGCTGGACTTAATTCCAACCAATTTTTTTTCCTAGCTTTCCCCAGTTGCAATTCCTTTTGACACAGATGATTGTACAGGGTTAGCTCCCAGGCTCAAAAGATTTTATTACAATAGTTGTATCTTGACTAAAATAGTTCACCTACTAATTCTCCAGCCTAGAGATCCTACATGTTCTTTAATGTGTACAATAATAATACAAAAGCAACCCTCTCATTAGCCTAGCAACAGCCAAACTGTACCAAATATATAAAGAAAAATGGCATAGACTGCTAGGCTTTGCAAAAACAAATCCTTAGGTGAGATTTAATCATGAAATGCTCTCAAGCTGCAGCAGAACAAAAATAACAGTACAGTGGTTACAGACCAGAAGAAGGAAAAATTAGAAGTCTATTTAGCCAATAGTAGCACAAACAATAACTACTCTGTGGCACTGGAGAGCTTTCATTGTGTGATATGAAAATGCATCTTATTCTTTCTGCTTTTATTCAGTTCTTGGTGAAACCACAAGTCTGTCCCTTCCCCTTCTCCTAAAAAGGAACCATTTTTATTTCACATTTACTAACTCATTTTATTTCTGGAAGAAAAGAGAGCTCTGTCAGTTGTAATGTCTCTTCAATGCTAAAAAGCAAGCAGAGGGTCTGGAAAATATACATTATGCAACAAGTTAATAATTTATAATATTTCAAAAGTTACTTCCCTTCCAAGTTTGCTAAAGAAATATGAAAGGCTGCTAAAACCAGAAAGAAATCAAATCCTACCATTGAGGACAGTAATGAAAAGATGTCAGTAGTAAACTGTAAGTTTAACTCTCAGCTGCTATAACCATCAATGGATAAAGAGTGAATCTTTCGTAATTGCAAAGAACTTGGTTAAGATTTTTTTTCTTAACCTTTTCAGCACAAGAATATAAAGAATGCTGTTCCTGGTAGTAACTCTTCAACTCAGTCCTTCAGTGAGACTTTTAAATGCAGCTATGTGAAATGCTAGGCTTTTATCTTGCAGGAGTTGGTAGGTTTTTTTTTTTTATTTTTTTTAATGTTTACGGGAGTTTCATAGGAACCTCTAAATCTCATGGCTAAGCACTGGTAAAGCAACCACTCTCAGATAGTTTTGGCATCAGATTTATTAAACCAAAACCGGGGTCAGATTCTCCAAAAACCTGCACTTTCTCTGAGTTCCTCTCTGCCAAGCCCTCTTTGCTAAATGCAGAATTCAAAGCAGACTGAAGGCTTCTTGCAGCCCTGGGGAGCTCTTGGCTGGCAGATAGAGGAGGGACCCCAGCCTTCTTCCTCTCTTTCCCAGCTGAAGTGTCAGGATTGGATGCAGATGCACTGCACCGCCTTCCAAGTTCCTGCACTAACATGACAGTCAGCAAGGCAAAAAAGTCAGCACAATGCAGACTGGAAGTATGATCTCTCTGTACTCCTGGGGCTGGTCTGATGCCAGTAGGCATGAGAAAAAGTGAGGTGAACTCAAGCTACGCTTGCTGAACAAATAGTTCCTCTCTACAGGACAGCAGTCTGAGAGGTGGTTCAGTCACAAGTATTTCAGCAAATTCCACCTCTGTAATACCAGTGTTCTTAAAACATTGGGCCAAATTCTGAGCTCAGTTTTAGAGAACTTGTCCAGAAAAACTTCTTAAGCCAGTTGCTCCTGCTTAATATCACTATTAATTTGGCCCAATGCAATTTGGCTAAACTTGCTGAAATTATGGCAAAATATGTAAATGAGGAATGATTATAGTCTCTTAGCTCTTCTTTTGAGGGATTTGCCATTTCCCTTTTGGCTCCTGCTTCCCGTTTAATTATGCCAGGCTCTAAAACGCATTCTCAATGGCAAGCCAAGATTTTGAGTAATTGCAATGAAGGGAGGATTTCTTGTTCCGACACACATATTAGCTAATTTTCCTTGGGTTCTGATACTAACTATCAGATTCCACCACCCCACCCCCGTCTCTAGGCTGGGTTGGGTTTTTTTTCCCTTGTTTTCCAATTGCAAAGTAGACATCTGGCAGCTCTCTGGTGGCAATAGCTGATACACTCACTCTGCTTACTGAACTTTACCATTTCTCTGTGGGAGGTAGGGTAAGAGGCAAAAGAAGCCATGGTTTCAGATTCAAGCCCTTATTTTTATCCTATGTAATTCCATAGAGGATGATTTCTTCCTCCCGCCACCCTCAGGCTTATGCTTTCTATTATCACTGACAGACCAAACTAGTAAAAAAAGCTACCCCTGCCTTTTAAATCAGAGAATTTATTTCTGGTTTCTCCTTTTGCAAGCACTATTTCTTTCTTCTGCTCCTAAACCTCAGATGAACTCCTCCAGCAGCCCCAGAGGCAAGCGGCACCTGAACTGGGGCAGGAGATGCTCGATTCAGCACTGCCACTTGGCCTGCATGATGCTTGCTGCCTTGGAGATCACAGCAACAGGCGAAGTGATGTGGAGAGCACCTGCCATGCTGTTTTTCTATCCCCAGAGGACATACTGACATGTGGGAAGGGGAGGGGAGAAGGGAAGCAATGCAGGACTTTGTCTGCCATAATTTGCCCCGCTTGTCGCTGAAGTTCTTGAAGGAGAATATAACAGAGCCCTCCATAACCTCAAGCTTTCACTTTAATATTTAATAATTATTTAGATTACTGTAATGTTGATTAAGACTGAGTAAATATATACTACACATAAATGATTTCACTCTAAATCAAGAGCCACATTTTTTGCCCTGTAATGATCATCATTAGCCTGGAATGTTTTTCATGCTTATAATTTTTTAATAGATTGAAATTATTTTTATTGTGAAATAATCCCCACATGTCCCTGTGTAATTTCAAATATTAATTCATTCCTATTCCCATATCTGTGACAATCCTGCCTGAAGTCATTTAGGCTCATATGAGAATCATCAGATTTTATTCTTATGCAAACTATAAAGTCTTCTCTTCTTTTGATACCAACGCATTTCAGCTTCAACACTGATGCTGACACAAAATAATTGTCAAGACATTTCAAATGGTCTGTGTAAGGGCCTAACTTCATGTAAGACTTTCTTTGTTCTCCATCACTGTGTATATGCCTGATAGTCATATATATAGCTGGTTTCAACTGTGCAGGCTTGTACACATAATCAATAGATATCACTATCATGTTTGCATTCTACCATGTTTACCTTATTGTCTTTATTCCAGCTCAATTACATTGCAAAAAATTGCCCCCTGATATTTAAGAAAAATGGGAAGTACTGAATGTCGATATTAAGCAGACTTATGTCTCTGCAAGAATAACAACTATGACTTGTCAGCCTCAGATAACACCTTCAAGTCATTTTCTGAATAATACTGATAATTCAGTCTCAAAAGTGCATTTTTCAATTCCTAAACAAGACATCATAATTTTTGGAGTTGTCATATAAATATGTATTATGAAGCTTTAGTACCTCAGAATGTCTGAATGTATAAATATGAAAAAGAACACATAAGGGAGATTAAAATGCTTTAAAAATAGGCTCAACTGTTTGAAAACTCTGGCTGGAAATTTCCATATTGTATTCTGGGAATTCACAGTAGCAGTGAGCCTGGGATGTTGAAGATGTGCCATTACTTTTTACCCATGTAATCTCAGTTTGAGACTGTCAGCAGCTCTTAATGTACCCTATTAAAAGATCCTTCTAGAATATGTAGAAGAGGCTTGGTGAACCCCAAAACCTGCAGCCCACAGTTCTGGCTTCACTGCAAGTGGTAGTACTAATCATCACGGTTTCCTTTAAGCTTGATCACAGGGCAGGAAACTGAGGGCTTGCAAAGAAGGCTTTGAACAGAAAATTGAGCATGAGGCAGAGTGAGACAGTGTCAAAACAATACTTTTGTGGAAGTGTCTTTTATGGTAAGTATATTTCTGTTTCAGTTTAAGAAAGGTTAACGTAACACTCCACCTAGAGAAGGGACATTCTGTTCTGCAGCAGCAGAATTGGTCTAACGCTGGTAACAACCTAAGGGCAGGTTTCTACCAGAATAGAGGTTTATTTATCCAAATCCGTGGTCCATGCTAAGTTTCAGAAACCAGTAGGGCTACAGCTGCTGCTCATTTATCCTTCTCCCTGCTACAAATCTCTGTAAGGAGGTCCTTCCTCAGTGTGGGTATATGGGCGGATTACCCCTTTTGTCTGAACAGAGCAGGCAAGGTTACACCTGAGCTGTCTGGCTGGTGTGTCACTCCCAGCACACAGAGTTTAGCCAAAACTACCATCACAGATAGATGGTGTACACTAGTGGTGATCTATTTGGCAGATTACTGTATTGCTTTATTTTATGTCTTCCTACATTACGGTGCCTAAACTCTAACATGTGTAAAGTGCTGCTGTCAATCTCAACTCAGAGTGAGCAGTCTCAGCAGGTCTCACTAATCTTGAGGGACTGGTGTTGGCTCATTTTCAGAGTTTCAATTGATTTTAAAATTACTTTGATTACCTACATATTTGAGGAACAAATTAGTGAAAAAGTATATGTCTCTCTATGTAAGCCTAGGCACCAAATGAGATGTCCTCACCCTCACCAAAAGTATAGGTTGGAGTCATAGATAGCATCCTCATGCTGCAACTGTTGTGCATCCCAGACCCAGATCTGTAAGTCAGTTACAGTCAGGAGGGAAAAGTCAGTGAACTGATTTTAAAGGCAACTTCCATTCTAGTTATTTTTCCCCAGTATTGCTTTTTAAATGGATCACTTCTGTTCCCTGGAATTTCTGTCCCACTCAGCTTTTTTAAAAGTGATCTACTGTATGTTTTAGATTCAATCTGAGTTGTTTCTTGCTCGTACAAAAGTTAATCATACGTTGAATATTGGCTAAATGGCTAAGAAAAAAAAAAGACTCAGGAAGAGAGTTGTAAGCACTTAGATTTTACCTTACATTTGGGACAGACTAAGTGAAAGTATATGATTGGTTACTGTGGCTCTCCTGATGTGCACTAACTCGTTGAGCTGCAGTAACCTTAGCATGTCTGAGCCCTGAGGGTTTCTCTACGCACAAAAGTTGTTGTGTTTAACCATCCCATTAAAGTGCAACATCGCCCTCAAGGACAGATGCAGTTAGTTTGATATAAAAGTATGTGAAACCACAGAACTTAGTCCTGTAAGAGAACAGCAGTAAGCTAGAGAGAATAGCAGTAAGCTAAAGGTACAGTAAGTATCTTTATACCTTACTATAACATTATCTATAGGAGAATATGCCAGCATATCACCACTATATGCAATTAAACCAGCTAAAATACTGTGCAGAAAGCAGGCTTAAGGTAATACAGTACCATGCCTGGTTAAAATTATAACTGAACACATATTTCAAATCCTTTCACTTTTGTGGTGTGTGCCACTCAGCAGAGAAAAATAAAACTCTCCCAAACTGCACTCAGGAAAAGTGTGTGGGGTGGGAGGGAAACACACAAGTGATAAAATGTCACAAAGAGTCTTGTATGAGAGATATTAAACCTTTCTCTTCAAGTAAAAAATGGTGTATTAAAAATTCAAGAACTGAAGAACAGGAAGGAACCTGAATCAAGAGTCACATTGAGTTGCTAAGCTTCCTACATTATGTGTTTATTTGATAATTCATGACAATTAGGTGACTTTAGGAAGGTGGAAAGTATGACAGTAACATGATAGTAAGCAAAGAAGTTTTTCTGTAATTCTTGTGGGAGCTTGATTTGAGACTTGAAAGCCATATATAATGTATTCCACTGTTTTACAGAGGAGCAAGAAAACATGAACCTTGCACATGCATTGCATAGGTAGACCTAAAATCTAATATGGACTATATATTATATACTGAAAATATGTATAGAATGTGGTCTGTGAGAAAACTCTTTGTGGTGGAGGTCAGCATTGCTTCTGGAATGGATGATAAATCACAGACCATTTCTGACATGATTTAGAATATTTATTGCAAATATCTGTCATAATATAAACTGCTATGTGAAACAAATTGGTAAAATGTGTAGGGCATACTCTTTTTGTTCTCTGATGGAAGTGTGAGGTCTGAATTTCAGTATAGAACAGGTTCCTGCAGAGGTTGGGTCATCACTGTCAAAAGCAAAATGACAGCCACTCTTACAGGTTAAATGACCATTCTTCATTGGTAATGAACAACCTTATGCTGTTATATTTCCTTTTCACTTCCAAGATGCATTTATATGTTAGTTATTGGGTTTACATGGTGAGGTTTTGGTAGCAGATGGACTGCAGAGGTGTGTGGGAGACTGAAATGTTAAAGGTTAATGAGTAAAAAAATCAGCCATTTGCAAAGCGGCATGTGCCTTGCTGAGGCCAAGTTTGCACCCCCAAGCCAAAGAGGAAGAAGAAAGTTTTCAGCGTTTGGAAACCTCTGATCTGCACAAGAATAGCCCAGGTGCAGGAGGGATGAGCATCCACCATCAGAGGATGACTACACAAACCAGCATTTGTTTAGCAACAAGTTGGGTTTTGAGGCAGATAAGGAAGAGGCAGATAAGGAAGCAGATCTTGTGAGGTGGGATAATGCTTTTTATCATGCCAATGTCCTTCCTTACACAACTGACTCGGGTGTAAAACTCACCTCCAGAGGAGATATAGGAACATTCACAGGTAGGTCTGAAGGTATTGATCCCTTATGATAAGGCTCAGCTACATGGTGTGAGAAACAGCAATCATGTCTTGGAAGGTGTCATAGACCATCAAAGACACCCCAAACACCCTCAGACTTATTTCCAGTTCCTTCCAGCAGACAACTGCACCAATCCACAGTGTTGCAACAGTGTTAAACTCCCTCTACTAGGGGAGGCACCCAGGCATTTTTACCTGAACATGAATGTATATTAACCCATTGAACTCCATGTTTCATGGGCTTCCCACACACCCGATGGATCAAGGCTGCAGCCATCATTTCAAACAACAGACGTCGAAATTGCAACAATCCAGTCTCATCACTGGATCTAGTTATTGGGCGATGATATCTTTCCTCTCCAGCATATACACTTATTCTCTCTTCCTTATATATTTTCTCAAGTTTTATTTTTATACTTTCATATTGCTATATCTCTATAGATAATAAGCAAAATTACTACATAGTTCTTTTGCATTGCAACCAAACTGTTCTAAAAAAAGCATGCCACATATAAACACTGGTCATTCAGCACTGTTTCACTCTAATCCACCCCAAGGGATCTATTAACAAGAACCTCAGTTACCCTTACCTTCGGCATCGGGTCATAACAGGGTGCCTTCAGTGGAGAAGAGACCAGAAGGTGTCCCCATGTTCGAGAGAAGGAATTCCACATGGCTCCAAGATGGACCAGATACTGACCCAAGATAAGCATGTCAGTGATGTTGGTGGCAACTCTGTAACTCTGACAACTCTGGCAACTCTGACATAGTTAAGAAGGGGTAAAAAAAAGGTGCATGACAGCAGCTGAGAAAGAGGAATGAAGAAAACGTGAGAGCAATAGTCCTGCAGACATCAGGGTCAGTGAAGGTGTGGGAGGAGGTGCTACAGGTGCCGGAGCAGACCGTGATGAAGACCACAGTGAGGCAGGCTGTCCCCCTGCAGCCCACGGAGGTCCACAGTGGAGCAGAGATCCACCTACAGCCACTGAAGAAACCCATGTTGCAGTAGGTGGATGTGACCTGAGGGAAGCTGCTACCCATGGAGAAGAACCACATAGAATCAGGTTTTCTGGAAGAAGCTGTGACCCTGCATGGGACCCACACCAAAGTATGTATTCCTGAAGGACTGCACCCCATGGTAAGATCCCGTACTGGAGAAGTTTTTGAACTACAGTCTGTGAGAAGGACCCACTCTGAAGCAGACTGTATCCCAGAGTCCTTCAGATGAAGAGATGAAGTGTTATGAGCTGACCACAACCTCTATTCGTCATCCTCTTGTGCTGCTTGAAGGGAGGAGGTAGAAAAAGGATGAGAGTAGCTGATTTTAGGAAGAAGGGTAGGGGAAGATTTTTTAGTTTTGTTCTTATTTCTCATTGTATTGGTTTGTTACAATTAATTGGCAATGTATTAAATTAATTTCTCTAATTTTGATCATATTTTAATCATGATGGTTATTGGTAAGTGACCTCCCTGTCCTTAACTTGACCCACAAGCTTTTCATTGTATTTTCTATTCCTGTTCTGTTGATGAAGAGAGAGTGATACAGCAGGTCGGTGGGCACCTGGCAGCCAGTCAAGGTGAATTCACCACAGAGGGAGTAGTGCTGAAGGACAGATTCTCCCATGACTTTATCTTCTCTTGTATTAACAACCATCTCAAACAGTAAAATGCCACTCACATGTAACAGTAGTAGGCAGCTCTGGCCCTACCAGCTACCTTTTGTAAAGAAGAACCTTCCTCAGTCAGACTCGTGGAACTTTTAGTACCATCTTTTTTCAAAGGACAGGCATCGAAGTTTTGTTATAAGATATTTGGTTTTGTCATTAAATTTCAAAATCGCAAAATGCCCTTTAATTCCTCTGTACCATTATATTTAGCACTACTAGAAAAATACAGATGTACATCCAAAAAAACCAAGCAAAATTAAGGCACAGCAGTATCATGACACACTGTGGGAGGCTGTTCCTGGAGCAGTAGATGCACAGGTGCTTTGTCCTGATTGTGCAGATGCACACATGAATCAATGGAGTGGAGATTTTCACCAGGGTATTTCATCCAGATGAAAGCAGCTACAATAGAAAACAACATCTGATCATTAGAGCAGGGTGGAATAGGCAGTCCCATTTTAGGCCTTTTGTTACTCTAAGAGTGAAATACTGGGAAGGCTATTAAATTACTGGGCATTACCTCTTATAGTGATACTCTTCATATCCCTAAAATTAAGAAGGACTTAATATTTACAATTACCTATCTGCAGAGTTTGGGGCTTCTCTAATTCCAGCTTACCTTAGGTGTACCAAAGACTGACTGCTTACCAAATATAGCCTCTAAACCCCAGCCTAGCACCAGAGAGGTGCCTGTAAAATCCCTGGCATTTTCTTTTGCCTATAGCCTGTGACACTGTCTGAGACACAGCTACTCAGGATATGAAGATACTCTTAGCAAGTGAAAATGGCTTTCAAGTCATCCTTTCTGGTTACCTCTCCCAGCCTTCAATATGCCTTCAGTATTTCCTCTGTAAGAAGAGCTGTATAGAAGCAGGTGTAGGTGATGACTCTACTGGGCATAATTCTTGCACAATCTAGGTGGCAAAGAAGAGAAGGTGCTCTGAAGTTTCTGTTGAGTCCAGCTTCCCCACAAACTATGCCAGAACGTTGTGTGAATTAGCTTCTAGATGGCCCACAGCCTATGTTACCCTCACTTAACACATTGAATCAAGTATAATTCACATTAGGAAAGCTGACCACATACAAATTCACACATTGTCTCAGCCATGCAGTAAAATGCATTTAGATAATGAGTTTCAGCTTTCATGAGGGAGAACATATTTTGCCCCACCTTTTAAATAACCATACATATAATCACCTGTTAGTGGTGCATAATAGACACGGCAATTCAGTCTTGTATTTGAACCATGTGTTAGGTCTAATATATTTACTGTTACGTGCACATACATATGAACTTTATTTTATTTCTTCTTTTACTGTTTTTACATCTATATATGTCAATTAAGTTTAATTCTTGCATACAAAAGTGAAAGAAGAGCCAACTCCATAGATCTGAATAACCTCTAGCCTTTAAAATTGCAATTTAAACAAACACCTCTGGTGTAAATGATCCCTTTGGTTGATTATAGACACTGTTGATACATTATGGCACACAAGATGACCTCAGCCTAGTACCTGTATCTTTCTATTTTTCTGTTCATTTTCATCAAAAATTCTATGTCAGGTAGTTTTAATAATAATTTTTTTAAAAACCACGCATTTATGATGCATATCCATCAATGGTAACACACTGACCACACGGCAGAGCGGGGTACTTTAGCCGTATGATTGCATTTCATATGACAGCTTTCAGAAAACACAAGTTTATCCAATTTGTAAAGTAACAAATAACCAAATAAGGCCATTAGATGTAATAAATTTATGAAACATGCAGGCCTCAGGAGTGGGATCCAGAATTCTGAATTAGGTGCTTCCTTCTCCCTACATAGAGCTAAGGGAGCCAGAACCTCCTTGGGAGGACAATCTGCACACCTTGTAAATTGAGCAACTGATTAGGAAATCACCATTACTGAAACTTCTGCCATCCAGTGTTAGGGCTGCAGGGATGCTCCTCTGCATGCTCCAGCTCAGAGGCTGGCTTTAATGAGCAGATGAAACTCTACTTGTGTTTTATTGGGAGGCAAAGCAAAGTGAGAGGGATGAACAAATCCTGCCCCTGTAATTTCCTGTTTCCTACTCCTTGTAAGAGTATGCAAACCTTCTCACTGCAGTACAACAGTTTCGTTCCAGTGCAGAAAGTCTCATCTACCAAAGAGGTAATCTGCAGAGATAGGGAGCCTGTGCTTTCACCAAGAACAGTGCTCTGCTGCTGCAACTTGCAGCCTCCTTTCTCGTGGCTAAAATCTGAAAGACAATGAGGACAATCATAATTTTTCCTTCTTGCTTTGGATACGTGGGAGTGGGAAATTACATGCAAGTTTTCTCAGGCTGTGAGGAGGACTGAACCGAAGTCTCCCGCAAGTTTTGACTGAATGGTTTTGTTACCCAGTGAGTGGTGAGTGTTTCTTTCTCTCCTGAGACAAACAAATTGACCACATCAGCATTTAGATCAGAGTCTGATCCTGACAATAAGGAGTCACATGTATTTGGAGGTAGCACCTATGTAGAGTTGTGCATCGTATCAAGCAGAAACATGGAGCTCAGCTGCAGTGAGAGCTGCAAAAGAATCTCTGAATGACAGCTCTAGGCACACCACGGACTTTCAAGTCAAAGAAGGATAGACCCAGAGCTAAAATTGAAAGATGGCATATATGGGCCTCAGTTTTACACTTTCATGGCATAGTTCCATTTTAGTTCTACTTTAGCTCTGAAAGCCCTTTATTCAGTATAGTTCATGCTTTCATCTTAACACAGATAACTGGATCTTTCAGTTAGGATAAGCTGTGATTGAATCACTGTTTTTTTCAGGTGTTTGACCTTTTACAAAGTAAGATTAAAAAAAAAGCTAAGTAGGAATTCTAGGACAAAAGTAACCTCTGATGTCTTGGTGATGTTGTAGCCATTGTCTTTCCAGAATAGTGAGATGTTCATTAACAGATATTCACTGAAGAAAGTGTCTATGTCAAAACAGGTACATATAGGGAAATATTCTTTGCTTCTTCAAAAAAAATTAGAATGGAACAGAAAAGTGTTCTTCATTAAAAAAACTCTTAAATGGTTTCCTCAGTTTTCTGCAAAATGTTCATTATTTGCAGAACCTCAGTATTATAAATTTTTTAGTCTTGAAGTAAAATGCTATATACAAAGGAAAGTAGAAGCTACATAAATAGCTTTTAGTAGATTAAAAAGTACTTACCCATGAATACATGATTAAAAAAACAAACAAACAAAAAACCAACCAACCAACCAAACAAACAAACAAAAAAAAAAAAACAGGAACATGCAATTACTGGAGCTCTATTTATTAACACTTCCTGGCCAGGCATATGTCAAATAACACTTGGAAACAAACTGGCACAAAACCAAAGCTCCCTGCAAGTGCAAGTATGAGACAATGAAATTAACACAATCTTGAGTTCATTTTAGATGTGAATAGTTTAAAAAAAAAAAAAAAAGAAGACACAAAACAAAAGCCCTTCTTTCAACATGTTTTTTCTTTCTTCATTGCGTACTTTTTTTTCCCACTTAAAGACAAGCATTTGAAAAATCCTTGTCAGCTAATTTGTCTGGAATTACTTAATATTTTCAAAGATAAACATTTAGATTACACAGAAGATCCACAACTCCAAACCAGAACTGCAATATTCAAGCAACTTTTGTTACTCAGAGCAATTCTTTTCTAAAGAATTTCAGATGTTATCAGTTGTTTATGACCCGTTTGAATTTCAGTCTTTACACTTTCATTCTTATACACTTTCAAAGCCTTACCACAAACAGAGATGCAGGAAGCTGAGCCTTTCTGCCAGTTCTGTGCCATCCCTCTCCGAAGGGGCTTTAAGAGGTTTATTTATGTATTTTACATCATATGATTATAAATGTTGCCTGAGTTGATCAGAACTTCCAGTCTACTTTCTCTAAGATGGGCCAAAAGTTATTTCCTAGAGCAGTGCCTTCAGAACAAAGCAAGAACTCAGTTAGACTTCCCCTAAACTTTTTCTAGGTTCTCAGAATTTTCAGCTTGTAGAATTCCTGAGTCAGAGATGATTTTTCACATCTTAGAAGGCTTCAGATAGTCATCTTCCATTAGCTAGTTCAATTTTCATTTGACTCTGTGTGAAATATTAGGTTTCACAGCATCCCGTAGTGAAGAATTTCTACTGTGTAATTACCTATTGTGTGTGTGTAAGATGCACCTCCTCTGATTGTCCTGACTTGTCCTTTTCTGGATATTTTCTAAAACTATGACAAACTTTTTGAAAACAAAAAACTATAGGACTCACCACAGAATTACAGAGTGGTAAAATTCTATTCTCTGTATTTTTTCCTACTTCTTTCCTAATAATTCCCAATAGTCAATGTGGGTTTTTGACCACTAAGAGGACTTTGTCACGAAACTTTCTGTTATAAACTTAAGTCCAATTACTGACTCATTACTGTCAACTAACAGACCATATTTTATATTTTCTCTACAAACTCATGGGGAAAGGAAGAGTAAAGGCATGTCCTATGTTCATCAGTCTGTATTTATCTTGTTAAATTTCATCTGTAATCTTAAACCCCAAGTACAAAGTTCTACAAAATTCTTCTACAATTCTGCACAGGTAGCTCCATCATTACTCCCTAAGCACCTCGGTTTTGTCATCAGACTTTGACACCTCTCTATATACACCCTTACAGAATCAGAGAAGTTTCCTAGATTTGTGACAGTCAGCTGTTACACCCATCTGTCATACCCATGCAGTAAAGGGAAAAAAGCTACAGAGATATCAGAGCCATGGAGGAGAACAGTGAAACAGTCACAGATTTGAATTATTTGCTCATGCATTCATTGGATCTAGAATTGAGGAGACCAACGAGGAAAAGATGAGACAAAATCACTCTTTTGGAAAAAGTCATCTATGAAACATGGTCTTGTTCATAAAGTGAAATTCCTGCAAGGCACATCAGATGACAATATTTTAACAGAGTTTAGACTTTAATCCAGTTTAACCTAATCACTCTTCAATCAATTTAGAACCCCTCTAGAAGACTTAAGGGGAGGAATATATCACAAAGTAGCCAGTTTATTACTGTTTGTGTAGTAGAACTAGTACAGCAGGCTTGTCCAAAGTGCATGAGAAATGAGACAACTCAACACACTGCATTGTTACCAGAAATAGCAAATGGATCCACAGCAGTCTTCAAGTATGCTTTATTGTGACAGGAGGCAAATATATTCTCTCAATTACTCATTACTTTTTTATTTATTTAAATTCTAATTTATTAACACACAGGCACTTTCCAGAAATGCTGTTGTATTTATCCCAGGGAAATCCTCCTTCTAGCAAGCCTGAGCTAGCTTGTAAGCTGGGTGTCTTGGGTCAATAAATTCTGACACTGATGGACGTACCGAAACCAGGAGTATACATACCAGATACAGTTGCTGCCTGCTGCTAATGAACTGCTCCTTGAGCTTCCTGAAGTCAGCACATAGCAGAATAGTACAGAAGATACACGAGGCAAGAAATTTCCAAGCTAAATAGAAGCAGACCTATCACAGAAATAGCACTGTAAAAGTGCTTTTTGGGGCAGTGACTAAAACGCAAACTGCAGATAACAGAGCATGAGAATAGCTGTGGAGGGATGTAAGCAGGAGTAGTTGTGGCCCAGAACTATTGATTTGGATCATGGCCATTTGCTGCACCACCCCAAAGTTGTGGCACTCCAAGGAAGAAGGCAGAGTAAAAGACCCCAGAGCTATGTCAACTGTTGAGTAACTGGTCTGAGATAATGTTGATTTCCACACATTAATGCAACCTTTTCCTGTCAGCCTATGGACCATATAATACAATCTGCACTGCCTCTCCAGGCATAGCCATACCAGTGGTTCGGTTTTCACATGTCAGGTGGCATTGGATGTGTGGTCTGCCACAGGCTCCTGAAAGGTTAATCTGGCCTTCAGCAAGGGAAATAACCTTTGAATCATTGTTCCAATTTTTTTCCATGTCCTGCTGTAGTTTTTGCCCTGAGATAACAACATAATTGCAATGCAAATAGATAAAACAGAAATTAATAAAAATACCTATCTTCTTTTAGTTCTTTGAATTTCCAAATAAATGGAAGAATACTGTGTGACTTAGAGAACAGCCAGTGACTTTTGACTGGCATATTTCATGATAATGTATTTCCACTGATAATTAAGAAGCCATTTCCTGAGTCCACCTTACTTTGCTGCTGGCTGGCTGCTCTGAAGTCAACAGTATAGTTGTGCACTCTGTGCTACCAAGTGCAGAGTAGCGTCTAAACTATGATAGTAGCCAAACAGCTTCACTACAAGGTATTAATGAGTTCATGCGTTCATTTATCAAAACCTATTCCTAAACTGTCAGATGCTTTTAATCCATTGTTAATTTTCTGATAGAAAGTTGTGGTTTGTCAGTGAAGTAAAATTTAGCTTCTTTAAACACAGTGGTCTTGAAAGGGGTGAGGAATCACAGGTGATTATACTAAATGCCTGAGAGGAATGCTCTGTCGCCCTCTCTGTGCCTCCTAAAGTATGCCCACTGTTGATAATGGCTGTCTTCCTTTTGTTGGTGTTCATTGTGGAGAGAAATGCACTAGTTATTTACTGGTAAAAATGAGACGGCAGTAACAAGCAATGGAAGACAGTGTTGTTTTTCATTTTGCATTGATACCCCTCTACAGAGACATGCATTTCTCACATTAATCTTCTCAAAGCCTTTATTGTCCTGGCTTCCTGTTACAAATCAAGCTGGTGATGGCAGCCCCACAAAATCCCATTAGCATACTGAGAGCAGTGTATTACAGTACCAGGCAATAGAATAAATCCAGAACAATAAGTATAATAGGGAATGCATTACCCCAAACTGAAACAGCAGCTCTGTACTGGGTACCAGCCTATGAAGGTGCCTCCTCCACTGCTTGAAAACAAATAAACAGCATTTTAAGGGTTCAGTTGCACTGTCAAGTAAAATCCGGCTAGTCTGAGACAAAGAAAACAGAGATGCAAGAGGAGATACATGTCCAGGTGAAACTGTCTGTCTTCATGTTCATGGACTCTAATTTTAGTTTCTTCGATATACTGACTTTCAGGTATAAAAAGCTTCTTATTTTTTGATCTACAGATATAACTGGACCCTGCAAACAGCTGAATTTATTTTAGAGTCCCATTCTTTTCTTGTCTGGCATCAAAGGCAAGCACATGATGGCAGCCTTCAGAAGAGAGGCTGTCTTTAAAAGCACCAGGGCTGATTTTAGTATTAATTCCTCTGAAGCCTGCACCAGAAGAAAAATTGCTAGCTCACAGCCAGTCAAAAAACAGTCTGCTGTGGATGAGCAGGAAGACAGCTGGGTCTTCAACCCAGCTAATATATCAGTAACGCTGACAGTTCTCAGGGCAGGCCTGTATATGGCT
The DNA here is from genome assembly GCA_013396775.1 of Cephalopterus ornatus. Classification (NCBI taxonomy): domain Eukaryota; kingdom Metazoa; phylum Chordata; class Aves; order Passeriformes; family Cotingidae; genus Cephalopterus; species Cephalopterus ornatus. The sequence continues at coordinate 1,106 of VZRE01007544.1, read as the reverse complement.
TCTCTGTAGGAGGTCTTAATGGCCAACAGTAAAGGTATGTATAGTAGGCAAACTTTGGGAAAAAAGGGATAAACCAACTAGGATACGGAACAATTCTGCAAAAAAATTCTGCAAAACTTACCTTTGCCTCAGACAGGGACTGTAAAAGCCTCTTCAAAGATGTGGATTCCCACTGCCTAACAAATACCGGTGTGTTCAAAGGTGGGAAGGAAGCTGTATTTTTCCAGAATGAAAAGGATGATCAATTTGGAAGTCTTTTAAGAAAAGTTGTCGAACATTTTTAAAATGTCTCCAAACCAGACTAGTATTGCCATACTGTTTCTGATGACTAATCACTTTCTATTTTTAAATATAGGTTGTAATTCTGAAACTGGCGAGTTCAGATATTTTCATGATAGAGTTTCTGTTTAGTAAGTTGTGGTAATATAAGGACATGGAATATACTTTCCTCTCTGAAATGGTTTAATTTTTAAGTGGGTCTGTGGCTTGGCAAGAAGGTGCAAAGGATCTCTTAGACCAACGGTCTCCAGTTAGCTCTGGTACTCTCTTTGCAAATGAACAAAGGAGTAAAATATGAAATGAGAACTTCTCAATAAGGATTTGTATTACGACAAACATTTATCAGTTTGGATATTCAGCTGAATATAGCTGAAGTGCATTGTCATGGGTCTTAATACTAGTTAATGTTATTTGGTATATTCTCCTGTCATTCTCTTCATAAAACTCAAATAATAAATGGGGAAAAGAAAAACCCTGAAAAACAAAAGAAAGAAGGTGATCTTGTGTGATATCTTTCTGTTTCTTCTTTCCAGATGGGTTAGGCCTGCTTTGAATAAGGTCTTCATGAATTAAACCAAAGATGAGGATAGGCAAGGACCATGAACATCTTCAGAAGCTTAGAAGAAATGTTCCATTCAGGAGTTCAGGCTGAAGTTGGATAAAGGTTTGAAGTTAAGAGAGAAAGCTGACACACAGAAAAGCTACTAATTTGTGCTAGGTTCATTTAAGTTTTCAGGCAGCTCTGTCTTGCCCCAGAAGACAATGGTTACACAAAAAGCATGTCAAACAGCAGATACAGGCTTCAGTAAAGCCTTTGACACTGTCTC
>VZRE01007543.1:154351-186531 GCA_013396775.1 Cephalopterus ornatus | reverse complement strand
ACCCTTTTTCCAAATAAGGGTTGCGTTAGTGTGCAGAATCTATGACTTCCGCGTCAACATATTTCTAGTAATAGCATCACTAAGTGTCAATTTATTGCCAATCCTAACAACTCATGTTGAGAAAAAGATGAATTTGATACAGATGAAAAATATACAGATTGACCTGGGGAACAGGGAACATAGCACATGACAGGAGAGTAAAAAAGCTTGGCTTGTTTATTGAGACAAGATAAAGACTTGAAGAGGTCATAAATGCTGTTTACAAGTATGCTATCAGAGAAACAGACACTAGTACCATGTACACTAGCAAATTAAACAGTTCCAAAGCATCAGTTTGACCACTGCCCTACTGCTTAACTATCTGAGCAGCGTAAACACAGTTATTAAGAATCAGTTAATAGGAAGCATTGTTCTCATTTAACAAATTCATGATGCTCAAATTAAAAAGGCACCCATGAAGGACCCTTAATACTTGTCTGCTTAGCTAAAGAAATCAAGTCTTGGCAAAAACATTGCACAGGTGGTGACAGAAAGGGGCAGGGGGGAGGAATATAGCTATGACGCCATTGGTTGCCTTATTCAAACTTCTCCTTCTCCTCTTTTTAGCAAGAAAGAAACCTTCAAAATACCACAACTTAATTTTTCGAAAAATCGTCAACTACACCTTGCTTTTGATTTCTTTGACAAAAATGATCCACTGTGATTATGGTTTTGTGGGAAGTTTATTTGCCAAACGAAACAACTTCCAGTGTCAACTTGGAAATAACACTGGGGAACAACGTCCATCACAAAAGTACAGTGTCAGTAAATAATGATTTTATCATGACACTTGAGTGTCACTGAAGGAGAAAAACATAAAACCGGATGGTTTGAGGGTTTTTTTATTTAGTCTTAGTGCTAAAATAAAAGCCACAGTTGATGGATCACTACATGCTCACAACTCCTTATGTACCTAGGACACATCAACAATGGTTTGGAAAAGACTCAACTTCTGTTGTCTAGACTGTCATTACACTACCTGATACTTATGACAACACACTGCATCTGTCAGAAGTAGCAATAAGAAATAAATAAATATGTTTTAAATAAGTGAAACTACTAGCCTCATAAACCTTGTTGGCAAGATGGAAGCAAAGCTGCACAACAACCAATGCTGATAGATCATCATTTGTAAAATGTAACTTTATGTCTTGTGATCAAGCACTGTCCGAGAGTGTTCCCAGTGTCAGTGTGTAAACATGTTTATTTTGTAAATGCATATTCTTGCCTATATGAACCCCACAGCTGCATCCATATATTTTTTAATACAGCTTTATAAATGCACTGGCTGCTTCCAGCTTTTACAAGAAAGTCTTTCTTACTTAAATGGTTTGTTAAAATTAAGAGTTACAACCAGAAATCCAAGAGAGCTTGTTATTTTGGTTTTGTTTTTTTGTGGTTTTGGTTTTTTTGAGAGTATTTAAATGAGAAAGCCCTGATAAAATAAAAACTTTGTTGTTGGTCTAGCCCAGGAAAACCTTTTATATTCTTCATGTCAGTTGAAGGACAAGGTTGATTTGCCTAATTTGTGTTACACATAGATGGTCTCAATAGCAAAGACAAATATCCATGCTCATAAAATCAGCCAGTGCAGCCCAGAGACACCAGATTTGAATAACCATTTTTACTACCTAATACTGTGTCTAAGACACTACACATCAGAACAGGCTAAACCATCACCACTGCTGCAGACTACAGCACTTCTGACACTACTTGCTCACCTTCTACTCAAAAATCTGTGGTCGCTCCCTTACACTCTGGGGAAGACTGGCAGAGCTCCATCAGCTTTAGAACTTTATGGTGCCATCTGAATGAGGTGGAATGGTGAGAAGGGAGGATCACTTCCCCTCTTTCTCCCAATTTCTGTGTTCCGAGTAATTTAGTTTTGCTTTTCATCATCCTCTGTACTCAGGTCCTTTTTACTTTTGTTGCTAATCAGGCCTCTCCACTGATGAAGGACATTCTAAATCTTCACATTTTGTTCATGCAATAAAGTCGAAAGAAGGTTGGCAGGCCCTGTTTTAAGGGAGTCGTATTACTCTCTTAAAATTACTAAAAGAAGACTTTAAGATAGCATTTCTTTCAACACTTAAGCATTGAAAATAAGATTAGATATCTGTGCTCTCTCTGATAAAAGGAGTTAGCAAGGGATTTGTTACATCAGTAGTTTTGTCTCACAAGCTCTGCTTACAGCAGATGCTGACCCCTGCAGTCATAAATTCAACCCAACAACAGAATAGTGATTTGAGTTTCTTTTTAATCAGACAGAGGAAAGAATTATTTCACTGCATGTTGCTGGTTTGACAATTAGTGGAGGAGCAGCTACTTGCTGAAAATCCAAAGACTGTCTCCCCTTTTAATGGGAAGACATGAAAAAAAAAGAAGCCAAACTAGACATTGACATCTACCTCCCAATCTTAAGCAAGAAATACAATCACCTTCTGAAGGCTTCCTGTTTATAACCTCCCAACTACTATGCAACCCCAAATATGCTACACACTGCACAACAGAACTTCAGAGAATTCCATGCCTGTGCCCTAAAGCACATATGCTTTTCCAGTTGTGGTAGCTAATATAAAAAGGAATTACCTCTACCTACAAATTTTGTCCTTTGTGTAGTCATGCAGCATATTTTGTATGCTGTTAGTTATTTAGTTTGCCCCCAATGTCAATATGTAACAGTCATACTTTTGGCACATGAATTCACTCACAGAACTTTTCTTATCGCTGTTCAGGTTAAAAATCTACCCTTGAAATTAAATTGAAAGTCTTATTTTTGCTAATCTTCCACTCTAATTACTCAAACCAGTGATGACTGTTAATACTGTGGAACTTGACAAACCAGTTCTATTTAATCACACAGTTTACATTTTACCTTTAAGCATTCTCAGCAATTGATGCATACACTTATCCACTATCCACTTTATATTGATTAAGGAGTTGCATGGCTGAATGCACATTCCCAAGAGCCTCCTTCTCTGAAGGAGAAAGTGCAGCCACATCTGTATTTTATCCCAACAATGAAAGTTGGCAGGCAGTGGTGGAACTGTTTAAGTTTATAGCCACAAGCTGGCAAACACTGGAGAAGGTGAAGTGCTAAATCAGTGCACCTCCTCCTTGCAACCTGGATGTCTGCCCTAGCCAGAATAACTCTTCAGGAGCACTCCCCTGGTACAGAAGGAGCCACCAAGATGTTTATGAGGTGGGGTGCTTCAGAGGGCAGACTAATAAAAAAGAAACCAACAAAACCAAAAATTTTTTTCCCAGACCAAATCAATTCCTTGACCTGGTTAACTGTGTAGCCACGTGATCATCCTGCCACACAACAGAGGAAGATACAAAGGGTGGAAACAAGTAGCCACATCTGCTTCAGGCAGCGTAAAAAGCACTGCATCTGAACTGCAAGCAACAAATAAAAACACAACTGAACTACCAGTTGAAAAATAAGAAATGGAAAAGCAAATACATCCTCAAAAACTAGACAAAATTTATTCAGTGCAAGGGACCTGCAGCAGTTCACTATGGGGATTGAGTCTGAATACTGTTTGAGGCCATACTTGGCCAAAGATGAATTTCATATTTAGTAGAGCAGCTAGGAATAGAAAAGCTCATGAGAATGTAAACAAATTGGTAAAGTAATGGGGTTTGAAGATGTTCCCTCATGTTTTGAATTCACCTTAACTACAGAAAGATAATTCATCAAGCAAAGGTGCCTAGTTCATAAAATCAACTTTGTTACAACTTTGCTGCTTCGTTTCACATGAGCCATGGAAGTGCCCGTTGACCAGGTCTGATTGCTACCATAACAATAAACAAAGCTAAATGAAGGTGCCAAAGGATGGGTGAAATTCTCGGTTTGTAGCTACAGGATTTTGTTTTACCATATATTTCAGATAAAACACAACTGGAAAATGTCACTCAGTAGTTTTAAAGTCACATAAGGAAACAGCTGACTTATCAGGCAGCTCTGCAAGGTAATGAAAAGGAAATATAGGGTTCTTTTCATCCCGCACAGCCTCATCTCATGTCTTCCTACCTATGGGTGTAATTGCATAACATCAGTCCATGCGAGAGCTGCCGCTGCTCCTCCATCCGTCTTGCTCCCATTTTGTGCTCCTGTAAGGGTCAAATGCAAGCAGGTACCCCCAAAATACCAGGCAGTGAAAGGATTTAGGAGATACTTATTTCCAAAGTTGGGAACACTTAACATCTCAGCACAAATCTGCACTGGGCCTAAGAAAAAGACACACACTTTGTTCTTCTCAGGGATTTTACCACCGCTGGCACCTCAGCTGCAGGGCCTTCAGACATGTCTACAAGAACTTATCTTCTCTTGTGCCCGGGATTCAGTGCCTCTAGAAGGCAGCAGGAGAAAACATCTAAAACTCTCTCTGGGAAAGATGCCTTTTTCCAGGCATAAAAGAGTCCTTACCCTAACCCTAACCCCTAACTCTAGCCTTAACCCAAACCCAAACCCTATCCCAAAACCCTAATATCCTAACCCTACCCCCTAACCCTAATCCTAACCCTAACCCTAACCCTTAAGCCTGAGGAGAGATACTTGGAAACATGCAGGACTGCCACCAGGCCAAGGTGATGCACAGGGCTGAGGTGACATACAGTTGTATTGGGTTTGCATGGGCAGGTTTTGGCAGTGCGGGAGCTAACAGGGATAGGGTCTGTGAGAAGCTGCCAGAAGCTTCCCCCCACGTCCAACAACAGAGCCACTGCCATCCAGCTCCAGGATGGATGAGCCGCTGGCCAAGACTGGGCCAATCAGAAACAGTGGTAGCTCCTCTGTGATAACAGAAGAGGGGGAAAAAAGTTATCATTCAGATGTAATTGCAGCCAGAGAAGAGTGGAGTGAGAATATGTGTGAAAAATAGCTCTGCAGACACCAAGGTCAATGGACAAGGAGGGGGAGGAGGTGCTCCAGGTGCCAGAGCAGGTTCCCCTGCAGCCCGTGGTGCAGACCATGATGAAGCAGCTGTGGCCCTGCAGCCCATGAAGGTCCTTCCCCTTAAGAGTGGGTTTTCACAACAGGAGTGCAGAAATCCACCTGCAGCCTGTGGAGGAGCCCTGCACTGGATGCTCAAAAGAAGGCTGTGGTCCCACAGGAAGCCTGCACTGGAGCAGGCTCCTAGCAGGGACCTGTGGACCCATGGAGCTCATGCTGGAGCTGCTTTCCTGGCAGGACTTGTGACCCTCTAGGGGACTCACACTGGAGCAGGCTGTGCCTGAAGGACTGCACCCTGTGGGAGGGACCCACGTGGAAGCAGTTCATGAGGAACCATTGCCCATGGGAAGAACTCATGTTGGAGTTCGTGGAGAACTGTCACCCATGCTGAGAGCAATAATTCTCCACTGTTCATTAATTTTCTATCAGCCTTTTCAATGCAAGTTTCTGTTAAGGTAGTTGCAGAATGGGCAAGTTTCTGAATGCCTTAAAGTAGCAGTAAAATGAGTATCCAGCTTTTGGATAAGAGATGCTGAATAAAGGTGCTTTATAACCAGTTGTAAATATGCTGCTCAACGTACAAGTTCAAGTAAAGTTCATGCTCCATATGATCACCAGAGACCACCAAGAGATCACTAGAAGACCCCTAGTGACCAAATAATAAGGACTTCTGAAGAACTTCTTAGACCTAATTGACATATGTATGAAGTACATATGTATGAAGTAGTGAATATGTAAGTCATTTGCTGAATACGTAAAATTGTAATGTAAATATTAGCTACTCCGAGCTGAGAACGGCACACACACATAATTAGAGGAACAATCCTCCTGTGTGTCCAGCACTGATAACAAAAGAATGCCGGTCCAGTAATGCTCACAAATCGAGTTTTAGGGGTTTCTTACTGCTGATTTATGGTAACAATGGAAGGGACCCCACAGCGGAGCAGGGGACAGACTCTTCTCCCTGAGCCGTGGCAGAAACAACCTGTGGTGAACTGATTGGAACCCCATTCCCCATCCCCCTGTACCACTCAGGGGGAGGAGGCAGAGCCTGGGAAGCAGGGGTGGAGGGAAGATGTTTAAAGATTGGCTTTATTTCTCACTATGTTACTCTGACTTGATTGGTAATAAATTATTTTTTCCCCTCAAGTCGAGTTCGTTTAGCCTGTGACAGTGATCTCTCTCTGATTGATCTCTCTCTGTCCTTATTGCGACCCATGAGTCCTTCGTTACATTTTCTCTTTCCTGCCCAGCTGAGAAGCAGACTGACAGAGCGGCTTTGGTGGGCACCTGGCGTCCAGCCATGGTCAACCCACCTCAACAGGACTGAGGTGACAACCAGGGCTGAGGTGACACAAAGGACTGAGGTGATACAAGCAGCTCGCCTGGGGACGCGCCCAGCTCTTCCCACGGCCGCGCGCGCCCCTCACAGCGCGCACGCGCCGTAACGGCTGCTCTGGCAGAGGGGGAAACGGGCACGCACCGCCTCGCGCACGCGCGGCAGCACTTCCCGGCCCCGTCCGCGAGCGCCGCTACGTGACGCGATTGCGTCAGACGCAGCATCGTCCCGGGAGGGGGCGGGGCCGGGGGGTAACGGCGCGACTTTTCAAAATGTCGGCGGCGGGGGCGCGCACGGGCCGCCGCGGGGCCCGGGAGCCAGCGGGNCGGCCCGGGGCGCCCTGATGGGCAACCGCGGCCCAGGCCCTCGGCACAACCGGTAGCAGGACCGGGGGGAGAGCGGCCGGCGCCATGGCGACCTGCATAGGCGAGAGGATAGAGGTGCGGAGCGCGGCCCCTCCCGCCGTGTGCCAGGGCCGCGGGGCGCGGAGGGGCCGGGCGGGGGCTCCACCCGCCTCAGGCGGGTGTTTGCGGGAGCGCGGCTCCTCCCGCGCCTTCGCCCCGTCCCCACGTGTTTCTGGGGGCAGCCGCTGCCATGGCAGCCGGGGGCGGGTGTGTCCCATGCCCCGGGCGCGGCGGGAGGCGCGGCGGGAGGGCGGCCCCGGGCACTGCCGGCGGCAGTCGAGCCGTGAGCGCGGAGCCGGCAGGAGGATGCGCCGCGGGTGGCTGTGCGGCCCCGCAGGGCACCACCGCCGTGCCCCGGAGAGTTCCGTCCAGGTAGCCCCCAGGGGCGCCGCAGGATTTGTCCGGCCTCGGGGGGCAGGTGCCGTGGGAGGGTCCGCGTGGGGAGAGGCGCTCCGCAGCCTGGCTGACAAAGCCCCTGTCTGACGGCGCTGTTTGTTCGTGTTGCAGGATTTCAAGGTGGGCAACCTCCTGGGGAAGGGGTCCTTCGCAGGGGTCTACAGAGCAGTATCCCTGAAAACCGGTCTGGAAGTGGCCATCAAAATGGTAAGGCGGCCAGCCAAGGAAGCGTCTATCTCCCAGGAGACCAAACGCAAGTTGCAACAGGTTGGGGTTATGCAGTTGGGCATTGATGTTTGGCTTGGTTTTTTGTATATAACGGGTATTTAGATTGGGTTTCAATCCTGGAAGATGTAGTACAACCAGATACAATTAGTATGTAGTCAGCGTTGCAGCGCTTGAAAAATATTCTGTGGTTCGTTTACAGATAGATAAAAAAGCCATGCACAAAGTTGGAATGGTACAGAGGGTTCAGAATGAGGTGAAAATACATTGTCAGCTAAAGCATCCGTCTATACTTGAGGTAAGAATTTTGGGGTTTGTATAGAGAGCTGTATGTGTGACTTGTTGTATAGTCTACAAAATGGATTTTGATTGATTTTTTTCTCGGTTTGTGTTCCAGCTTTATAATTATTTTGAAGATAGCAACTACGTATACTTGATACTTGAGATGTGCCACAATGGTGAAATGAGCAGATACATAAAGAACAGAAAGAAACCCTTTTCAGAAGATGAAGGTGGGATTTTTTTTTTTTGTGGAGCTCTTTACATTAACTCTTTGCATTTTGGCTTACCCAGTAAATATTTAAGAAGAGTATTTAGAACTGTCATCACAGTTTCTGTAGCTTAAAGTCTTGTGGTAAGTGATAATCTAGAGATTAATTATTCTTGTACATATATTCAGTTGTATTTCTGAATACTTTGTTTCTATTTGGATTATAAAGAAAATAGACAGCAGTTTTAGAAGGCAGAGGTATATAAAAGGTAGAGCTTGCCTTTGTACATAGAATTATGTTGAAGTACAAGTCAAAAGTGGAAAGCTCCACAGAAGAAAACGGGAAACTTCACATCCACAGATTTGCTTTCTTTGTGTTGTATCTCTTCTCTATTATATATTACCAGGTACAAAGCTTTCAGGATTATAGTTTGCCTTAGGTAATGTTCTTGGAAATATTGACTGTGTTCCAAGCTGTGTGTATAAATGAAGGTAATGCACTTACCTGCGTTGCTTAAGGACTGAGTTAGCAAGGAAGTATCCAATTTGACACTCTGACTGGAAATTCTGAATGATTGGCAGTTGAGGAGAAATTCTACTATGGTTTTATTGCAGTTTCTTACAGAAAGCACTGAAAATCCTCTCTTTCAGTGAGAGATATTGTCAAAGTAATGCTAAAACGTTTTTTAATTGCTTATGTTACTCTTCTGAATAGTGTTTTGAGAAAGCAGTCTTGCAAAAAAGATTCATTTGCTTAAGAATTTACCAATTTCATTTTTTACAGTTGAGACAGGGAGGATTTCAGTTAGCACATGGACCACTGAAATCCTAACCTGAACAGTACAATTATAAAAAAATACAGTAAAGCAAACTGCAGTGGATAATGTTTGACGGCACAGCTGAGAACAGCCAAACAAGCTGTTCTGCCTTTAGCCTGTCTGGATTCAGTGGTTATTGCCTCTATTGCTTCCAGCCTTACCTCACTGCTCATCTCTTGCACGGATTCTTCCCGTTTACCTGCTTCTCTATCAGTTTCTAATCTAATTGTGTGAAACTAATATAGATATGGATTTTTTGGAACCTGGATCACAGGACTGGATTGAAGGGGTCCTGCTCTACAGGCATCATCTCTTTAATTCATATCTGTTCCCGAAAAAAGGGATCATCTGATGGTACCTTACTTCTAAAAGCTGATAAACACTGACCTGGATAAAGCAGCCTCTTCCTTTGAGGAGTGGTTTCTTCTGATGGTTGTTACTCACCATTCTTTGCCCTCTGTTAAGAGAAGAAAGAAGCCTGTAAATTGTTTGCTCTAGAAAGAATGATTCTTAAAATTGCTGTAATTGCAACATCACAATAAACTATGCTGTTTCAGGCTGGATGTGGTTTTGTTATTCTTGCTGTAAGCTATAACTTGAATAGTCACTTAATTTGTAGTGTAAGAGAACACAAAGGCTGTTCCAATATCATGAACTTACAGGCTTTTGAGCCTTGCTAATGATAGAACAAATATCATCCAAATTGTCTCCTATATTTTATAATCTGCACATAGTGAAGCTGCTTGATTTTGTGTATTTGCTGTTTCTGAAAGTAATGAGAAACTTACCTTTTTTTTTTTTAATTGTTAAGAACCTAATGTAAGAAAGTTTAGGCCAATTGAAAATATTTCCAGTCCTGTTTCCTTTATTCTATTAGCAAAGGCACAAGTCTGGTTACTGCTTTATACAAGTTTTTCATTAATGTACAACACAGTCATGCCAACTTGGCTTAAAGTAGAAACAGAAAGTTAATTCCAGTCTCAGTAACATGACACTAAACATCCTAGTAATGTTCTTTTTATAAGAAAAAAGCAATAACAGACTTAAAGTTGAGTTATTTTCAGAGCTGTGATTTCAGTTATAAGACTAAAACATCTGGTTTTGTGTTTTGACAGCCCGACACTTCTTGCATCAGATTATCACAGGTATGCTGTATCTTCATTCTCATGGAATACTGCACCGAGACCTTACCCTTTCTAATATCTTACTCACCAATAACATGAATGTCAAGATTGCCGATTTTGGACTTGCAACTCAGCTGAAAATGCCTCATGAAAAGCATTACACCATGTGTGGAACTCCAAATTACATTTCTCCAGAGATAGCCACAAGGAGTCCACATGGACTTGAATCTGACGTGTGGTCTTTGGGTTGTATGTTTTATACTCTTCTTATTGGAAAGCCACCTTTTGACACGGACACAGTCAAGAACACGCTGAACAAAGTGGTATTGGCAGATTATGAAATGCCAGCCTTTTTGTCAAGAGAGGCACAAGACCTTATACACAGGTTACTCCGCAAAAATCCGGCAGATCGTTTGAGCCTTTCCTCAGTGTTGGATCATCCTTTTATGTCCAGGTCAAGCTCTGCACAGAGTAAAGATCTGGGAACTTCAGAAGATTCCATGGACAGTGGAAATGCTACCATCTCTACAACCTTCACAGGCTCTTCCAGCATCAGTACCAGTGGTTACTTGAAGGAAAAGAAGAAGCTGTTAGTTGGACAGCCACTCCCAAATAAAATTACTTTTTTTCCTAAAAACAAGAATTCTGGTAATAAATCATCAGAAGATGGAAGTGGCTCTTTTCATCAGTGGGGAGTTCAGGGAAAGGAAATTGGTGTAACCGGCAGGGGAAGAACCATTCAGCCTGGAGAAGAGAGACCCCATTCGCGGTACCTCCGACGAGCCCACTCCTCAGATAGGTCTGGGACATCCCACAGTCAGGCTCAAGGCATATCGAATATCGTTGATCGATGTCACTCTATGGAAGTGCTTTCCAAGCCTAAAGTAGGAGCAATGGAAAATATGGAATACTTTTCACCTGCCAACAGCTACACTGATATAGGAGAAATATTTAAGGAGAAGACTTCTAGTAGTTCTGGTTCTTTTGAAGGGCAAATATCTCCACCTGTAAAAGATCAACCAAGGTAAGAATCAGTTTTTATTAAGATGAAATTTAGAGCTGGTAATACTGTATTATTGACTTCTTTCCATGTGCAGCGAGTTAAGTATTTCTTTCCCCACAGCAATCCTAGTATAGAGCATTGCTAAATTGTTCTTTGTAGAAGAAACAGACTAGAGTAGAAGGCATTTAAAGTGTAATTACCAACATTTTTACTTGCTGATCTCTTGTGGGTTTTTTTCTGTTATTACAGAAGATAAAAGAAAAAAATAAGTGAAGATTGAGCAATAGATTAAAGAAGTGGTGTACCAGAAAGTAAAGTGTCACTCACTCAAAGATAATTATCTGAAATTTAGTTCTGTACTTAGTTGTAGCTTCTGGGTAAAAGTCCTGGCTTCTTTCTATACATTTTTCATCAGCAGAATATCAAAGAACCATTTTCTGCTTTAATATAAGGACTTTCATATCTTAGTTCTTGAATTTCTCTCCATATTAGGAAGTGGCATCGTTTCATATGTTTTTCTCTTTGCAAATCAGTTCAGGGAAAAGACAAACAAGCATTTTTACCTTAGAAAAAGTAATTGGAGTAAGAAGTTTTCTTGACTACTCTCAAATGTTTGACATAAGACTCCATTCAACAGGTTCAGTGGGCACGTGGATTCTTTCTAGTTTGAGAAATGACTGAATCAAAAAATTTATGCAAATGTTAATGCTTACTTTTCTTCCCTATGACTTCATAAACCCATGCTTAATGTAAACATGAGAGAGTATTAATGTGAGTGTGGGGATTAACTGAATGGTTATTACTACTTTTTTTACATAATTGATTATAGAAAAGCCTCTTACATAGTTAGCCTGCACAGCAATCTTAAATGTGAGGTCCTAAGACTTAAATTAGATATTTATATACTGTGGTTTCGGAGTGTTTTTGGTGATAACTGAGTCCTTGCCAATGGTAGAGTAGGGATCATGACTAAAAGAAAGTGCACACAAGGAATAGGCTACAGAGATAAAAAACCTTACAGGAGCTTAGTGTGAATTTACAACAGATCAGTGAGTCTGCAATAAGTGGTTTTATGTGTATTCTTTATTCTTCAACAGCTTGAGTTCACCTGTGACTACATAGGTCTAATATATACGTTGTCTAAAAACATGGTAAAAAAAAAAATCTTTAAAATGTTTGGGATTGACGTATTTTGTATAAATTCAAATTATTTTAGGTGGTAGGATTGGCTACATCTTTCAGCTGCATATGTGTTATGCTGAAATGAGATCCACTGGGGTCATGGGTGTCATTCATCACTGTCTTCTCCAAGGCTGTTTCCTGTATTGTGAATTAAGAGCTAGGTATAAGAGCAGCCACTGTTGGCAGCATTATCAATGGCTCCTTTTGTTCATGTATGTCAGCTCCAAGAATGAGTGCTAACAGGCTTAAATTTGTGCTAAAAATTAGTAATAACTTTTCACTCCATTTGGAAACTGTTTTATTTTTTTTATGCTTTACCCAGTGAACATTCCACTGAAAAAGAAGCATGTTCTATGCTGTCTAGAGCTACAAAATGCCACCTGCATTTCTTGAATGTTCTAAGAGTGTTGTGCTTTCTGCAGCTGTAACATTATAACTTTTGTTGTGCAAGTGTCTTTGATGTAATCTTGGTTACTTGTGTAACTTTTATTTTGCAGCTCAAATTATCTCTGCCCAATGAAGCCCCAGGTGGGTTTATTAGAGCAGAAGTCCCAGGCTGAGACAATGCAGCAGTGGCTTGGAAGTATGCAAACAAATGGTGTGTTCCTTATCAGTTGTGTTTTTTTGCACTGAAGTTGGAGTAGTGACTTGTAACAGTTCCTGTATTTTGTTTCTTTGTACATTGAATTTGAATTCTTATTTTCCTAAAGCTAGCTTGTTCTTTTCTATTAGTATTTTAGCAAAAACAAAAGAGGAAAACCGAATTCTAGAACCTGCCATAATTATTCAGTTGTCACCCAAAATGTGTAAGCGTAAATACATGACAGAAGATTAGTAGGTGACTTGAAAGCCCCATTAATTTACACGTGCAAATACACCTTAAGAGAAGATGAGACCTCAGTGACTGAGAAAGATAAGAGGCTGCAGAAGGAAAGGTGGAGGAAAGGACAAAAGAGACAGAAGGGAAGGAGGTGTTATTTGTCATGCATCATTACATCATTTGCAAATAATGTAATTTAATCATTAAAATAAACCACAAACCTATTCTGGCCTTTTTGTTTTGATATACTGGACTCCTTCCTTTCCTGTCTACAGGGAATTCGAATCAGATGACATATGGTCTGAATAAATCTGAATAATTGTGTTTCACTTTTGTCTCTTCTCAACTGTTCAGCCCCATGGCAGGAGGAGTGCAATAGTTACATGGGTGACGTGAAAGTTGATCAAGGGCTTAAATATCAAAACTAAGAAAGCACTTACAGGAAGCTTAAAGATAAAAATAGGTTTTGGTCTGGAAATAAAATAACAGATTTGGAGTATGCATTTAGCATCTTTAGTAATAAAACCTCTGATGATAAAACATTAGTTAGATAACATAGAACATGAATGACACTTGTTACTAGTGCTTATCTGAATGGTAAGTTTTCTTTCAACAGATTAAAGTAATTCTTGTTTAAGAATCTGTGTGAAATCTTAGTATTTTGTTTATAAATGATTTTTAAAAATTGATATATAAAGACTAAAGACCATCATAAATGAAATCTAGTAACAGCTTTTTTTAAGTAGCACTGGAATTTTATTAGCAGTGATGTTGATTGGTACTAAAGTTGTAGCCTGATGATTTGGACTGAGGAATCCCATTCTTCACTTAAATAAAGCCTTCTAAGATGATCTTCTGAAATGCTTTTGAAACTATAATAGCGTTTTTTCTTTCTGACTATGACTCTTTGAATCTACAATGTACCTTTATGATGCTTTCAGTTCCTCTGAGACCACCTGCAGACCTAACTGGCAACAGTAATGCACATGGAGGGTTTCGGTATCATCTGGATGTGCAGCAAGATGAACCAAGAAATGCATGGAACACCTTAAAAGATATAAGGAATCATGATGCATCTGTCAACTGTCCACATTCTTTAAACCAGAGAAACCCAAAGAAATGCATCACTGGAGTTCACTGCAAATCTGAGAAATTTCAGCCATCTCCCACATGTGGCCTTTGGTCAACTTCAGAACAAACCCAAATGTGGGGCCAAGAACCACCAGCACCCCAGAAACCTGCACTGCGAAGTATTGTATCACCTCTCAATGCTCGCAGGCTGAAACCAATCAGGCAAAAAACAAAAAATGCAGTGGTATGTTCTTAAAATGGGAACAATTTAAATATTAAATATAGTGTGACTGTCTCTTAAAAATCACTGGGTAAACTAGAATCATTTGGTTTTATGAAACCTAATTTATAATAATTTAATTCAAAGTTATATTAGTAAGATGCATCTTAGTTTTTGCATATAGAATACTCACAAGAGCTGACCTGTCTGTTTGATTTGTCACTTAAGAAGCCACACCCTCCGTGACCAGGCTGATACTCTTCAGTCATGGTGAAGTGCTCTGTTTTAATAGCACTAATAAAAAAAGTTAGTCTAAGAAGCATTTATAAGTTTGCAGTGCATTCAAGGAAAAAGAAAAGCATTTTTTAAAGCATTTGTGGAAAAAAGTCGTATCTTGCCTTTCCGGAAAGTAATGGTCTTTTTGTTTAACTTGTATATTTAATATGTTTTAGGTGAGCATTCTAGATACTGGGGAAGTGTGTATGGAGTTTCTAAAAGAACACCATTCACAGGAACTTGTGAAAGAAGTTATCAGAATATCTTGTGATGGAAATGTGGTATGTTTTGGATTTCTTCACAGATGTATAAAGGGCTTAGAGTTCATTTCAGAGGGTTTGTTTTTTATTTAAGTGATTTTCTGTTTTGAAATCCAATGTTTATATATGCACAGGTGTAAACTTTTCTGTAAACTATATTCGTAAACAGCCATACAAATATATGAAGCAAGCAATTATTTTAGAGCAAAACTGGACTTGACTTTTGGAAAAAGTGAAGTATTGTTGAAAAAGTGCTGCTGTTAAATAATTACCTAGAGAAATAGTGTTCATGGTAAACTATGGTAATTAATTAAACTGTGACTTATTTCCATACCTGTTAAAAGTACAGAGTGCTGTAGTAAGTGGCAACTAAACACAATTTTTGTTCCCATTTTGTAGATTGCAGTTTATCATCCAAATGAAGGAAGAGGTTTCCTTCTTGATGACAGACCTCCTGCTTCTTGTGAAGGCACCTGCATGTATAATTTTGACAACTTGCCAGGTAATCTGAAATTTATTTTAAAGTTATGATGATTCATATTTTAAGTGAACCATAAGACTTTATAGCTTTTAGCCACTACTTTTCAGATAATTGTGAAGTAAAACTCCTTTTAGAATAAGATTCAAATTACAGTTTAACTGGAAGCTGTTTTGAAACTTCACAAGAAAGTGTAAATAGAGAGGTTTTAATGTCTTTTATATGGGAGTTCTAAGGAGTCACCCCTTTACAATGAAGTGCACTAAAATTAAAGCTCTCGTAATCTTTTCCTCGTTCATACTGGGAGCTGTCGGTGGAAGTAAGTCAGTTTCTTTGATCGTACTTCTGTCAAGAACTTAAATATTACTCAGAAACTTCAGCTACCAAATACATACTTTAAATTACGTATCTTCAAGTTGGTGCACAGTGTTTAATGTGCTAACTCCTAAAAAAAGTTTTTAAATTTTCTTTTTTTAGAAAAGTACTGGAAAAAATACCAGTATGCAGCCAAGTTTGTGCAGTTGGTAAGAACAAAAACCCCCAAAGTGACATTCTATACAAGATATGCCAAGTGTATGTTGATGGAAAATTCACCCACTGCAGATGTTGAAATTTGTTTTTATGATGGTATGTATTAATTTCTGCAATTATGCAAATAGTTAAATCATTATATTGGAGCTGCACTAAAATATTGCCAAACACTAAACAATAATCACTTTAGTTTGAAGAAAATACTGCACTGCAAAGAGGGTTTTTTGTCCACTCTGCCTTTATTCTAGCACTTATAGATTAGTTGATTATTCATTATTTCCTTACTTCAGGAAGCACATGTTGCCAAAGCGTTATTTATTACACCTTGTTCTTATTCATGTGCTCTTCTTTGCATCTACATTTTATAGTTAACCTGCTTAGCGAAAGGCATGTTCCTAGTCTTTGAGTTTTTCATTGTTAACTGAGGTAATAGTTTTACCAAGGACACTCAAGGAGAAAGCAATCGGTTGCCTTTTCCCATCGAAGTACTGATCTTTGGCCATAGAAGGCATTCCACTAACATCACACTTAATTTCTGCCAGACACAGAACTCATGTAGGAGTGGTTTTACTCTTGCAGTAATTGTCATGGAGATATGCTTTAGTAAAGAAGAATGTAATTGCAGAAATCTGTACAATTCACACTAAAAGTTGTTACATTTTTTTTACAGGAGCAAAGATACACAAGACAGCTGGTATAACTCGTGTGATTGAAAAATCAGGGAAATCCTTCACTTTGAAAGGAGAAAGCGAAGCAGGGTTGAAGAAGGAAATACAAGTTTATATGGATCATGCAAATGAAGTAAAGTGTTTTACATAGACCTTTTCCAGTGCAAAGCAGTTTCCTAAAAACACAGTTTCTCTTTCACAAATGTGCTTCCAATGTTGCTTTTCATATTTTTCATTACACTATTGAGGAAGGATGGTGTTTTTGGAAGAGGAAATATCAATGTAAAGGTAACAATAATGATGCCTCACAACAAAGGCTGAGAGGAAATTCTTGAGAGTGTGTAAAGCAGGTTTGCCTGTCTGGTGAAAGGATTAAACAGAACTGATGAAGCTGCTTTATACAACTTGAAAGACTTAGCACCACTGAAATTTCCTTGTGTGGGCTCACCTGCCACACTAAACATATAAGAAATACTTAGTTCTCAATTTAAGACTTTATTAAACTCCTTCTAATTTCAGGGACATCGTATATGCCTTGCTCTGGAATCTGCTGTTTTGGAAGAAGAAAAAAGGAGTGGAAGTGTTCCATTTTTTCCAATAATTGTTGGAAGGTAGTATCTTTCACTTGAAAATACTTAAGTATTTGAATATTCCTGTTCAGCAGCCTTATGCAGCAAATGTTTGCAGAAGCTGAAGTTCCTTAACAGAGGCTCATGGTCATTAGCAAATATTAACTTAATAGCATGTATGAACACCTTATTTTTGACCTGCAGAGCCTCTTTTGGTACCAAGATAATATGCACTTGTGGATTCAGACTAAACCAGGCTAGCAATTAGCATGTGTAAAAACAGTTCTGTAGAAGACCACTGCTGTGCTTTGGACAGTCTGTAGTAAATTGAAGGAACTGAAGGAAAAGCTACATCTCCTCACATGTTTCATGAGTCCCTTTTCGACAGACCTCCCAGTTTTTCTCATTATTTTTCCAGAAAACCTGGCAATACTGAATCACCACAGTCTGTAACACCTCCCTTTTTGGACAATACAGACTGTTCAAAAGAAGTTGTGGCACTGGATAAAAATAAGGCTACCAGTTCTACTCCAGTTCAGACTCCAAACTGTACTCCTGTAAGTACACAAAACATATGGAAACTACTCTCCTCTAGGAATTCAAGTATTGCTCTTTTATTTGAACTAATGGAATTACATTTGTATGGATGTAGGCTTCAATTAGCCATTTGTGAGCATATTGACTAGAAATGTTGACTTTGATTTCAATTAACTTTTGATACCTGCATTTAAGATCATCTGAAAAATCAGAATACTCCAAAACTTTACCACAAATTCCTCCTAGGAACAGAGTTTGAAAATTACTTTCTCATGTCACAAAGGATATGGGCACTTGAGGCTGTTCTGAAATAATCGAGTGTTAGCGTGTATATAGGGTAAGTGAAAACGTGTAGCCAATAAGGCTTTGTGAGCAATTTCATCTAGTTTGTTTAAAAGACCCATCAAGCTTTGGTTCCTGCATCACAGCCCTGGTAAAACTTCCTCAACTGACTGGGTAATAAATGTATATATATATAGGCATCTTGGCACACTTTGTATCATCTGAACTTTGTTGAATCTACATCAGTCTGCATCTCTGTTCTTTGATTGTGTAGCTCGTGTCGTTAGTGCAGAATCTGACAATTTTCACTTGACTGAGGTGAACCTGACAACAAAAATTCTTTAGGGCTTCAGTACTAGTGTTGATTTTGACACTGACAGAAGGTTAGCTATCATTGGAGTTAAAAGCTGAGGGTTCAACATTCAAACTCAGTCTCTATTTGCCATACAGCAAACACTTCAGTCTATATCTGTAGTTCCTTGATACTTGAACTATATCTGTATATCATGAAGTACAGCTTGTTGTTTCTTCCAGGTTCCTGTAATTATCTGGATCCTGATCTCTTTCCTGACCAAATTCTCCTATTTGAGGCATTCCCTGATTTGCATCTTTTCACTGAACCTGAATCTTAAACACTGCTAAGCACAGCACCTCATCTCTGTCATCTCTGTGACTGTGGGAGGAGGTATCTGAGTAGTAGAACATGTTCCTTGTAGGGAGTAGTTATGGTGTTGTCCTAAAGGTCTCTGATGTTGGATCCTCTGTTACCCTTAATTCATCTCTTTTTTTCTCTCTAAACCTATAACAGATTGTGTATGTGCTACAGAACTCTTCTATTAAATGTTTTATGGTCTAGTTTCCAATTAATAGCAATGTCTGTACTTTTGTAAAATATTGGCTGAGTGCTCATCTGAATGAGGGCTGCTTTATAGTCTAATGTGCTGAAAATGTTCTGCTGAAGCTGAACAGGTTTTCTGACAGGAAAAACAAAATTGAAGTAGAAAACTTAGGGAAAGCAATTCCTTTGTGACTACAGGGAGATGTCCTACAAAATCCTGTGGGGTTTTTATACTGTAATGCTGTTAAATGAAGCATACAAGCTAAATCTGTCTGTATATATGAACAGGTGGTAATTGACCACAAAGCTGGTACATAATCAGTAGGATTAATACTAAGGCTTTATTCTGTGCATCTCTGGGTTCTAGGTGGTGTATGAAAAGCCTACAATTATGACCAACACTGCTGAAACCATGTGCTCCTCTGTTCTTCAAACAGAATGCAGTCCAAATTCAGCCCAACTTGTAAAATCTGTCTTTGTGAAAAATGTTGGTTGGGCTTCTCAGGTGAGAAATTAATACTGATAAAGGAGGGAAGTCTGTTCTTTTTTCCTTTTGAATTTGAGATATGTATTTATAAGTCATTAACTTTAAACTTGATTTGTGAGGAATCATTCAGTTGTGCTTTGCCACAGTTTAGATCTAAAATGTGTATGTGGAAAGGTGCTTTTAAATAATTGTCTTAGATAAATACCATGGTGAACTACGTAAGTAGAAGAAACCAAAGTAATTGTTCAGTATTTCAGTTATCAAAATTTTCCTGTGGCTATTATTGCCTATTTCAGTGTCTTCTGTCATTTAAATTTGACTCTAGTAAAAAATTGAAACTGTTAAAGTTGTCCCTTCATTAATACAGATGTAAAGATGTCATGACAAAGAATTTTTAACACATATGTACCAGATCTGTACAAGAGAAATGAATCTGCCTCTACAACAGGAAAAGCTGTTTCCTTACAAAGACATTTTCCTTCTCCTTTTCTGTGTGAGCAGCTTTAGGTTTAAAAAATCTGCCAATCCAGATAAAACTTCCTGTCCTAACAGAAGAAGTTTGCTTTATATATATAAACTTTAAAGTGTGTATAGCTGTGAACTCTCACAGATGGGCCTCTCTTTTCTGTTAGGTTCTATTCAAAATTTCTTTAGGAGTGGTTAAGCTAAAGGTAATTCTTTAACTGTCATTGACAAGGATGACTTAAAGCTGAGCATCTGAAACCTTAGGAAGTTTACATGAGACTACTTACTCCAAAGTAGTATCCATGCAATCTTTATCTTTAAAAGACTGACCATGATACTTAAGTCCCTTCGGCAACTCTGAAAAACTTTCAGCTTCCATTATTAGAAAAATTCTAGGTATGTAATTTTGTATTTCATATCCTCAAACCATAATGCAACTTCTCTTGTTAGCTGACCAGTGGAGCAGTGTGGGTTCAGTTTAATGATGGATCCCAGCTGGTAGCCCAAGCAGGTGTTTCTTCTATCACTTATACATCTCCAGATGGCCAGACAACCAGGTGAGTCTTTCTGCTATAAAACAGTCCAGGTAATGGTCAGTGCAAGGTTGATTTTGGTTTGTAAATACTAAAACTTAGCTTTTCAATGATTTCACAGATGATTAGCTTATGTAATCTTATAAATAAATAAAGTACCCATAACTTTGACTGAACTCTGGATAACAAATGAATAGAACAAGCTGGAAATGCATCTACTTGATCTCCAGAGAACAGCCATTATTTATTTATGGTATTTAAAACAGAAAGGGTGAGAAAACTTAATGCTTTCAAATAATTATGTAGTTCTAAAATAAATTATTTAAGCATCTGTATTTTTCTATGCTGCTTTGCTTCTCTAGGTATGGAGAAAACGATAAGTTGCCAGAATACATCAAAGAGAAACTGCACTGTCTGTCTTCTATTCTTGTGATGTTTACCAGTCCAGCTGGTCCTCACTAATTAAAGCAAACCGGGTGTCACGTCATGAGAGCTTAATAAACTCACTCACTGACTCTTAAGTAAAGTGACCGATCTTACTCAGCTTATGGAGAAATTCTTCCACTATCTGATAAAAAGGTAGGAAGGGTTGCTCTGTTTATGTATAGCAAATTCTGTGTAAAGTATCATACAAAATATGGTTTTTCATCAAAATGATGGATAAGCTTGCTCAAGCAAAACTTTGAGCAATTTAGTTCTTTGACCGCATTAAGTTTTTGGAAATAATCCAAATCTGTTTTATTTTTTTCTTGCCCCACTGCTTACTCCGTGTGAACAGTCAAGGAAAATGTATCTGTGCTGTTGAAGTATTTGTAAATAACTCACATTTTTATGTGTTACAAGTAATATATGTAAATATGTATATGTTTTATAACTTTGTTTTTATTTTTTGTAGCAGCAGCTTAAACTTCCCTGCACAAGCATTTGATACAAAAATAATAAATGCAGTGGTAATTGTCCGTATCTATTCATTTGTTTCATGATCAAGTGAATGGTAAGAGGAAAGGGCTCTCAAAGTATTAAGCTCAGCTTATGACAGGAGCTGAGCTGGTATTTTAGAGAAAATCATATGTTGGGAATTTAGGGCTGGGTGAAGCTTGGGAAGAAACAGGTCTAAAACTTGCACTTGAACTAAAAAATTGTGCTGTGCTTTGCATATTAAATATTTTACCTCTGGCCTACAGGTGACTAAACTCAGGAGCACAGCTGATAGGAAAATAAACACATGCCATAGCAACTGATTTTGTTTGTTACTTGGCAGGAATTATTACCTTCAGATACCTTTACCCTGTCTTACACATTAAATCACACTTAAAACAACTGAAATAGCATTAACAGTAGCATTTTGTTTCAAGTGTGCCAACACTCTTGGTGGTGCTTATTATCTGTGTTTAAATACTCTTGACTTCCTTCTAAGGCAGGAGAAAGTGGGATCCAAAACGGTGCCGGAAGGGGAGGATGAGAGTTTCAGAGGAGCTGGTGGTGGCTACATGCAAGCACAGCTCAGCTGAGACCTAAACTGGCCTTGATTCAAGTCAGTTCTCATTATTCGTCTAGTGTCTAAAAGAGAGAATTTTGATTACTTTGTCATGGCCAAATCAAGGAAATAGCTTGCAAATGCAGAATTTAGCACTAGGAAAATCAAGGAAGATATAAATACTTACTATGAATTAGCTTATAAATGTGAAGCCCTTTCTCATAAGCTTTTTTGATTCTGCAGTAGGAAAGCCCTGAGAAGGGAATAAGACTTCTTCTGTATTTCCTTCAGTAAGCATTGGAAAAATCATCTTTTAATTCGGTAGACTTTTCGTGTCTGAACAATTGATTATGTAGGACTATGTAGGAATACATAATTACATTTGTTAAATTCAATAAGCATCAAATAGTAGAGACATTAAACAACAGCAGCCACAACTCTCATACTGGAGTAATTCCAGGTTTTTTTCCCCAGTAGTATTAAAACAGCTAAAATCAACCCGTGTAGATAAGCTTAGGCCCCATTATGAGGAAAAATTACAATTTCACTTTTTTAAAATAACCTCTGAATAATTAAAACATTGGAAATTCCTGTTTCTTCTACCATGTTACCTGTATAAGTCTATAACTAAGAATAAATGCCCAAGGAGCCAGTTTTCTCCTTTCACTTAATTACTACCCCTGCTCAGCACAGTGTGCATTCATTCTCACAAATGACAACAAAAGTGTAAAATACCATGTTTAGTCTTTCCTTCTTGTAGTTAAGAAAAGCTGTGCATATTTCAACATGGGACAGGTTATCTTTCTTGCTACAAAAAGGCAATCAGCAAAACAGGAGAGGAAAAATTGCACATATGGTTCACCATGGCTCAAATAACAGCCGCTGATACCAATTTTCAATGGCTCTTAAGCAACTTAAAGACCCAAATCCCACACAAACTACTTGTCCAGAGGGCATCTACCTTACTCTACACTTCTGTCACACTTCATTTGAAATGCTGATGTACTAATAGGTAACAGGTTCCAGAATCATACAGTCTGTATTAACCAGTGCTTATGAGCCAACAAACCAAACATCAGAAGGTTTGCTCAAGTAGTGATGTCTCCACACAAAGTGCATGCAGCTCAACTAATCCTGCAGTTACAAAAGAGTTACTAATCCTGATTCACAGAATCAAGATAACATTTCTTTTACTTCTTTCTGGAAAGGATGACCATAACCAGCTACATTCAGTGCACGGGTGCACCATTTAAACTGTAAACACATCAAATGTGCCATTGTACTAATCTAATCTGCCACATCCCTTCCTCTGCTGCTAGAAAAGCAGAATACAAAAGCTCTACTGCAGCAGGTGGAACCATACATTTGGGATACGACCAAGTTAGTTATGTATTCTGTCAATGCATAAGTATAGGTGTGCAGTTGTTAGCACACAGTCAACAAGGTCAGTGGTTATGTACTCCTTGTTAAAAAGCAGTAATTAAGTATTACTTCTGGTTGGTTTTACTTTTTTTTTTAAAATACATATCTAACAATTCTCTTCTTGCATCCTTCCATATCTGACAGAAAATGCAATTAGTCTTTTGTATACTATCTCCAAGAGTAAGAGAGAGACTACAACTACTCCACAGATTAAGCTAAATGCCCAGCGTGGTCCCAGGTGAGTGTATATTTGGCTCACAAAAACAGGCCCAAGTATTCGTGCTCCACTTCCAGAGGCAGTTAACCATCCCATGTAGACACCCTACAGCAGATCAAAAGCTTAGGTTAGTGATACAGGAATTATTTTGCTTGCCAGTAATTCCAATCCATTATCCTAATTAGAAAGTGTAGAAGTATTTAAATAATCACTTAACTTTCTTAACTCATTAAGATACTGATTACTTTGTTTCCAAGAGTAGTGCTCAGCCTCTCTTCAAAGGTTCCACTCATACATACTCTACAGCTTTCCAAGAAAATGCATTCTGGCTCAAAGCATTTAGTCTCTTTCACCAAAATGTAACATGAAAAAAATGTAAAAATAAATTTTTTTGTTACGCAGTAATATTAGCTTGCTAGGTGTTTTACCACCATAAAATGTCAATAACTGAGGGTATTAGGTATCACTTATACATTTATAGTCATACAATAAACTTAGTAAGAGGAACATTATTCCACACTGATATTCCAAATATATAATTAGTTGTTAAAAAATTATTCTTCCAGAAAAGCCATGAAATTTTCACATTCTAAGATTTGCATAAATAGCATAAGCCTTGCTTTCTAATTTCTCTAGGGACTTGCCCTGGATTTTAAGAGACTAGAGTTCCTGCAAAGTTCTGCCCTGGTTGAAACGCACTATTATTTGGCTGATGCCAAAAGGAATTTTAAGTAGACCCCTCATTCTAATGGAGTCTTGGAGAGCAAATGAAATAAACTGTTTAGGGATCATGCTTACCTGAGGCTTTGGTCCTAGGATTTTTGAGTACAAAGTGTACGACATGACATTACAAACAGGATAGCCCAATCCTATGAGCACATCAGAACTGAGGTACTGGGCCAGGTAGACCATCGGAGTATTGAGGCACCAGGACTGTGTGACGGGGCAGCCCCCAGGTTCTGCTGTGTGGTTGGATGGCATCTGCATCTCTTGCAAACTCCAGAAAGGCATTAACATTTGAGTGGGAACTGTTCTGGGGATGGAGTTATTCTGTATTTCTGTAAAATAAGTTATCCATATAGTTAAGAACAAAAATACAATAAAAGCTTTAAAAAAAAAAAAGATGACCAAGATGGGTTAGTGTGACTTGAACTATACCTTGCCACTGGATATTTGGTAGTTTCTTCCCCCAAGGCAGTAAGATAAAAAATCCAACCAAGACAATCAGTAAGCCTCCATGGAGTATGGCACGCTCACCAGTCCTATCCAGCAACAAAATTGCAATTAAATGTAAAATTTAAATTAAAGTTTATGTCACTGCTAATGACATAGTCCATTAGTTTGTGGAAATGATACCATCTGCTAGAAAAATTACAAAATCACAGTAATTTAAAACCTGTTTTTCTTGGGATTCAAGTGTAAAACACAGTCAAGTAAGGGGGTTTTGTTAACAGAATAAAGAACAACCACAACATCATGGCTGTGCCAAAATTGGAAGTACTTCATTATCATAGTAAACCCAGACTCATTACCAAGTGAAAGATTTGAGTAACAGAGATTTGGCCTTGCCATAAAGCTTTTCATACTTACTAACATAATAAAAAAATTCCAAAAACTTACTTTTTTGATAGCGTTTTAACCACCATGAAAACAATAACTGATTCAATGCCAATCACACTAAGGATTATTCCATTATAAAAAACAGCTTCTTTCCTGGTCCAGGAGTACATATCCATTGTCAATGGAGTAGCTATACTAAAATAACAGAACAAAAATACAGTAATTAAAATAAAGCTGCTTCTATATGGCTGTTTTCATACACATACTGTCCCAAATACCAAACACAGTGGTATAGAAACCTTTCCTCTTGACTGATGTATCAGAAAACACAGGCTAATTATAAAGTAATTCTGTCATGCATCATCTATTAAAATTAAATTCACTAGACAAAATTCACAACTGCATTACAGCAGCCATACTCTGAAGCATCATTAATCTATTTCCAATAGTTCATGAAAAGATGATGGAGTTAAAGCCAAGCCAGAGTAACAGAAACTGAAAAGAAACCAGATCCTGCAAGTATAAAAATAGTAAACTTAATACTGGTTTTCAGTTTTAGGAGCCAACCAATCGCTAGGAATTCAGTTTTCTAAAAATAATGTAATTAAGACATTATTTACAATATGAGCCATATTGTAAAAGAAATTTTAGCCATATCAGAGCTCAAAAAACTTGCAGAATAACTTATATCCTCAAAGAATTTTGTAAGTTTAAAAAATGAAGTACACTTCAATTTGAGGTAATTTTGTTATGTTTTACTTATTTTCTTACACACAGACAATTTGGGAGTGAATAACATACCTCTTCAGGTAAAAAAAGCCCAGTCATATAAAATAGTGTATTTAAGAATAAATTGCATTAACAATATGAAACAATTGTTTTAATTATTTCTGAAGTAAGAGATTCACTGAAGCTTTTGGAGCTAATCAGAATCATACTAAGAAATTACACAAAATTAAAATAAAAAGTATAGAACAAGATACTCAACTAAAGATGTGGTTTTCTCTAAGGATTTTAGGTAGCCCAAATTAAGCTAAGTTTTTTTAACACCTAAAAAGTTGAGGATATGGGTTTGTCTCCATTTAAAAGCTTTTACATTAATGTTTCCTATACCACAGACTGTACATATTTTTATGCTAACCTTTAATTCATTACTTTGTATCAGTATACATCAAATTGATTGTATATGTTTTTAAACTTATATTTATGAAGAGCTGGTTAAGCAAATGAGTGGAGCAGAAAAGACTTTACACATACCCCCAATCTAACTACTTTACATGTCTAAGTATTTTGAGAGAAAATATACAAACTTACGTTTCAAAAACAGCAAATACAAACAAGATGACAAAGAAGAGAACATTGAGTGCTACTACAGCAACATGGTCAACATTTCCTTCTGTGTCCTGATCCAGGGCATCATTTTCTGCAACAGACCAAAAGAATTACCTAAACTGCAAACTGAGCTTTTTTTGTACCAGCACAAATTACAAACAGGAATGATTTCTTTAGTTTCTTAAGTATTTAACATGCAGGTCTGTGGGCAGCTAAGCAGTTATATTTTGACAATCTAAGTAATAAAATCTTTAAATCAAAATCGAATTGTTGAAACTTCAGTTAGAGAAAATTATTTCCAAATTGGTTACTCTATCCATTTTCCTAGTGACGGACAAGTCCTGAGTGACAGCAAAATAAGCAAACTACTTAAAATATCTTATCAATGGAAATCAAAACATTGTTGCTCTTGCAAGCTCTTGCTACACAGAAGAATTCTCAGTGAAAATCTGGAAGGATGCATACAATATTTTTTCCTTCTTTGCTACCTGACAGCTCTATGGTTACAACAGAGATGTGAAACAATTTCTGGACTAGTCAGAGAGAGATGAAGCCTATTTTCCACTTCAAGTTTTCAATGCATCAGAACACTTCTAAATGCTTAATAAGAAGAAAGTACTTCAAAATTATAATCACACAAGAAGTTTTCAAGAAAACATAGGTACCTTCTCCTTCAGAATTAATACTTTTGCACTGCTGTCCCATGTCATCCACTCGATGCTCCCTAGAAATTTAGAACTGTTTTCATTAATACATATATTTATTTGATCTACTGTTGAGTCAAGTTTCTATTAAAATAATTGTAAATGGCATCATTTTCTATGATAGTTATTCCCAGCTCCCTTAAACATCATCTGTGAAGCTTACATGTGACTGCAATGAACACCATCCTGTTCAAGAAAGAAAATATTCTACTGAGAGAATCACATATCCATATGCATCTACAGTAATGGGATAATGAATAAAAATCCCCCCTCAAGATTCTTAAAGGAAAGACACAGACAGTGAGATTCCTACAGAAAAGCCAACCTTATTTCCCTTTAGATAGAAAATATGGGCAGGAACCATCAACATTAAAACTATATCAAGGCTAAGCTACTTGTCCACAGGCTTTAACTTTTTAAATCAATTTACATTCTGGTAATATCACCCTGATTGATTTATAACCATAATGAAAATATAGCTATTAAAGAATGTAGAAACACTGAAAAAATAAGTAACAGCTTATAGTTTTAGCACTCCAGATTTCAGTTTATTTATTACTCCTCCTGCTGAGCAGCATATCCTTTGCTACAAATTACCCACAAAAACAAGGTAATTTTTTTTTACTTGATTACCTGAATATAGCAAAGATGAGAATAATATTAATAACTCCTAAGAGAGCTCCAAATAAAACTGGTGCTGTATACATGTTCAGCTGAAGACGAATTAATTCCCATGTTACTCCTTCTTCTCCAATAAGTGTAAAACATGTCTGAAAAACTTAAAAACATAAATGTACTGTGAAAATTTTCAGAATCATTAATATCAGAACACATGTAGAATAAACATATAAAACTGGATAAGCAAAGTTGTTCTAAGTGCCAAATAAAATTTAAATATTATACCTGTCAAACCTCTTACATTTTGAGAATCCTACTCTAGATAAACTGAAGGATGCCAGTGGGGTCTCAACTAGCCAGAGAACTACTTGGTTACATACAGATACACAGAAAAAATAACATCATGGCACTTAAAAGAACTGAGTTCTGAGTGTACCAAGGGTTAATTTTCTCGTCAGACAGCTCATTTTTCCTCTTCCTCCTACGTGAAAAACCTTGGTCCTGGGAATGGAGTATTCCTTGTGCTAAGGGCAAACTAGAGAGAAAAGAAGCGTGTGGGGGAGTTCAAAATTTAAACTGGGGCAGTACAATTGGACTAGAATGTTTCATTTATATTGGCATACATGAGTATTGATGACTGTATTGATGACTTTATTCAATTCTCATACCATTGACAAACTATGTCTTAATATCCCCCCATACAGCTGCTGAGGATTCCTACTTCTAATGCCCAATTTCATCCTAATAAGCATTAAAGAAGCGAGGGAAAAAGATATGCCTTACCTGGCCCTAATATGAAGCCAACTGCTTGACAGGCACTGGTGTTGGCCATGGCACTTGTTCTTTCTGTAAGAGAAGTGGCACCTGCAATATACGACCGAACTACAGCCACATTTCCTTTAAAAAAAAAAAACAAACCCAAAATCAACGAAGTATTCATGTAAATATTAAGTTATATTGTTAAAATCTCGAGTGACATTTATTTTAGGGTTTTTTTCCTTATTTTGCAAGAAAATAAAACCCAGAACTCTCTAGTATTTTTACTACTGGTACTAAAATCTGACGTTAACTATCTTACATGAGAGACAGAATGTAATAATTTTCAGAAAAGTAAATTCTGCTGTGGTTACCTGCTCCAAATCCCACGAGAGCACGTGCAGTCAGCATGTAGTATTTGTTGTGTGAATGGGGTACATGGACATAGGCATAGAGACAATTAGCAGCTACTGAAATAGCAGTTGAAACGACAAGAGGTTCTCTCCTAGGCCTATAATTGGACCACAAGCCAAACAGGGGAGAGGCAACCATTTGGCCAATGCTGTATGAAGCTATAATCCAGCCCAAAAAACTTGCGTCTGCTGTCGGATCAATCTGCAGAAACACATTAATCAGTACTGTTGGTGAAGTATTACAGGGTTTTATATTATCAGTAACACCCTCTTAGAATTAGTACCTGGAATACCCAAGACTCTGTACTGTAATATTTTGTCTGGGGCAATAAACCTCGGATAACTCCAGCAATGCACCAAACCAAACACATGCTTTGCTTCCAAGACTGGAAAGGGCTCACTTGCAGCAAATGCCAATAGTTTTTGTACAGCACTGCTGATGTTCTAGGCTACAGACATAACTTCAGCAGTGCAGTAGACAGTTTACGTGCCAGGAGCAAGGAATCACTTCCATCATCTCTGCACATGCCTGAATCTGTCCTGATTTACAAGGCTGATAATGAATTTTCTTCTGGAAGAATTCAGCACCAGCCTCACTTTTAATGATGCCTCTAGGACCCTGCCCAGGATATGTTCTTCCAGATTTGCATTTGAAACTGCCTTCTGCAATTCCAGGAGCAGTAAAATCCTAGCACAGATTAAATTAAACTTTTAGAGACTTTTTATGCCACTTTTAACAATGCAACAAAGAGGTGAAAAAAACCCATACAAACTAAAATCACTATCCAGGAGCAATGGCAATTCCTTGTTAGGAATATCAAGATCTCTGTGCAACAATGTGACATTTACAGAGCAACTTCTACCTCCAGCTTCCTTTTTTTTTTCCCCAAATACAGACAAGTCCTATGTATTGTGTTTTAATAAAAAAATTTCTATTCATTCACTCTCCAAGAAAACAGTGACATGATATTGGAAAATCAAACATTTCTGGATTATGATGTACCTTTTATCAATTCAGGAAATCAACTGACCAAATTTTAAAAGAAATAATAAAAGCTGTCCAAGTAAATGGCAGAATAAAATTCTCTTATAACCACACACTTCCCCTTTACTTTTCCTAAATGCAAGCCCAAATTTTTTATCACCTACTTTCTGAGCACGAGTTTTCTGTTCTTACTAGCTAGGAAAAACATATTTACAAACCTTTTGGAGATACGGCCACACAGACATAATTAAAATTGAGAAACCTGTAACACAATAAAAACATAAATGAAGTTATTTCATTTGCCATTTTTATCAGTAATTTGCTTTACTGAAACAGTTATTATAGGTTTATTTTTATGTCTCTAAGTGTGCTATAGTCTAAACCTGTGCATCAGTCTGTCATCTGAAAAAAACTATGCATTATGTCCTTTTTTTAAGGAGTGATAATTCCTCCTAACAGAAAGACCTATTTTTAAAAGGTCATTTTATAGGTGCATACACACTAAACAAAAAAAACTCCCAATGGAAAGACAACAAGGTCCCCAAAGTAAAAAGAATTTCTTGATATACTGACATATCTGTATTCATTAGTCAAAGAAATTTTAATTCATCAAATTAAAAAAAAAAGTTACTGATATATTCTATGATTTTCAAGATAATTTCTAGGCTTACAGAAAATCACCACAAGTCAAAAATCAACAGAATTCTTGTTTCCAGGGGGAGCTACATAGGAATAAAATGGTAATTTGTTCTGCAATGGAGATGCAAAGTCTAGTAGGAGAAAACAAGTTTTGATACATATTTTGAAATAGATAACATACATTCCCTCTCAAGAACTCTGCATTATTTATTTTTGATCCCTATAAGTTTCACTTTGAATGAAAAAAGCGTGACCTTTGTTTTGTTTGGTTCTGAGCAATAACCTTACCTTGCCACTACCTTTTACCCCGAACTGTAATAGAGTCATAAACCACAGATTTATGTAATATGGCAGTCTCAAAACAGGTTTATAACTTATCTCGTTAAATGTAACTTTCTGTTTGATTTGCTAGTCATATCTTCTCTTTTGAAGAATCAGAAAACGCACCTTTTTTGAGGTTATAAAGAGCAGTAGCATAAAGAAGCTACATAGTTGAAACCTAGAATACCCTATAATTTTCAAACCAAAGTATATTCATTAAACAAATAACATTGAAATCCACATGTGTTTACTCACCTACACTACTGAGAAACATTGTAAGGTACATAATCCAGATGGATCGCCACCTGCTCTTATAATGCTCTTGAGTTTCCACAACACCCCTGTTTTCAAATCAAAAGTCAAGAGAGAAAGAAATCATTATCAGATCCTCTTCTAGAGCTGGTCCCACAGGACATTGAAAACATTTTTCACACACCTCTCAATACAATTGTGTGAATTGCAGGAGTGGATTTCTGCTCAGCAAAGACTACAAAGAATTTTTTTCTGAAAAATACTAGACTGACAAATCAAAAAAATAACAGAAATGCTATCACATAACAAATGTTACACAAAGAGATCTTTATCTAGAGAGGTCTTTAATTCTGCAAACTTTTTGTATAGACGCTTTGGAGCATCACAGATGTCATATAAAGGCATATTAATAAGTGTGTATTAAACCACAAAACCCCAGCCAATTGTGACCTTGAAAGAACCACAAAACTCAACAACTACTGATTTGACTAAAAGCTATGGCTGGTCTATTCTCACAATGAGAAAATAACAATACAATATAAAAGCTACACTGTGTAAAAAATAAACTGAAGATTGTAAAGGCTGAAAAAAAATTAAAATACAAGCTACAAACTTAAACAAAATAATCTCTGTCTAAAAGATGTAGACTTGGGTTATAGAGGCCTGAACAGTTTATAAACACAGTTTATGTAAGTCATACATAGACTTAGGCATGTCTGCTATTTTAATGAAATTGTGACTAATACTAATAACATATTACTAGTATCTTAGTATTATACTAATCACGGCATGATTTGTATATTTAATTCTTCAGAAATGTTTACTGCATTGAAGTGTCTTGGTTCAACGATACTTTAACTACACAAAGTTTCTAAATGTACTTTGCCATCTTACTGCCCATCACGGATAGGAAGAATTCTGCCAAACACTTGCATATGCTGTGTTTGGTTACTTTTGAGACCTTAGTTACATCAAGCTTAAAGTTTGAGAGCGTTTCACCATAGACCTTAAAGCAAAGACCCGCTCAAGTTTTGCTGTCAGAGGGAAAAAAACCTCAAGTGACCAACTCCTGCCCACACATGAAGGTTGATATTAAATATCCAGACTTCTGCACCACTGTTTTGGTGTTTTTTAGGGACTTCCCAAGTGGGTTTGTGTTTTTCTACAACCAGAAGGAACCAGCCCCCGCCGCGCTCCCGCTGCCGGGCCTGGGACGCTCCGAGACCGCGGATCCAGGCTCGGCAGCGCCTAGGGACGGCGGCTGGGTCGGTTTATCCTCTGGCTCCTCTCCTCAGCTCCTCCATGTCCATCCCCCAGGCCTCCACGTCCATCCTCAGGAACCGGGTTCCCCGTGCGGGGCGGGGAAGGGACTCGGCACCCACGGGCGGCTACTCGGGTGACTGGCGGGGATGTCGCCCCAACGCCCGGCGCCGCCCCAGAGCAGAACGAAATCCTACCTACACTCCTCCTCC
>VZRE01007543.1:130416-153887 GCA_013396775.1 Cephalopterus ornatus | reverse complement strand
CCTCCTCCTCCCCCGGCCCCTCCTCCCTGCCACCCTTCCCGGTTCCCTTCCCGTTCCTGTCCGCCCATGTGGTGCCTCTGCACCGGCGACGCCTCGGGTGAGCAGCGAGGGACCTTCTCGGGACGCGAGGGTCGCCGACCCCGCCCTCCCAGTGAGCAGCGGTCGCGGTCTCCGAGCGCTCCCCCTGAGAGCAGCAGCTGCCGGGGCTCACCCTCACGGCACTGCCCGGTCCCGGGGGCGGGCTCGGGGGCCGGGGGACTGAGGGGGCGGAGGGGCCGCGGGTTTCCGTGTCCCGCCTCCCGCTGTCCCTTCCCGGGGGCGCTGGGGCAGTGCTGGGTCCCTCTAGGGCGGTACTGGGGGGGATTTGGGTTTGGGAGCCCCACCTGCAGCCGCAGTCAGCGTCTGCTGAGCCCTGTGGGTGCAGGGAGCTGCTCACACCCCTGGTTTCGGCCCCCTTGTTAATCCTTAGGCTCCTCTGTGTTCCATCCCGTCGTGTGGAATCATTGTGGGGCTTGTGTCTGATATGTCGCCGTGACTTCTCTGTGATTTCTTTTATTTTAAGCAATCATTTCTTCTATCCGAGAAAAGGACATGGTGTTAATTGGAAGAAACGTTTTTAAATAAAGTCCTAGGGTAGGGAAGTTAAGGATTCAGCCTTCTAAAACACATCTTGATGGCTTTCTGAGGTTGACTTCTTGTTGGGAGCTGTTTCACGTCCATTTATATAGAAGCAGCACTCTGGGCTGTTCTTATGTACTTTCCAGGGGTATTCTTGTAGCTGAAATTACTTGCACTGGGTAAAAAGAGATGGCTGACGGTTTATGTGTTGGATTTTGGATGAATTTTTGTGTCTGTTTCTATGAAATAAATGTGCATGCTAAAAATTCATAGTTAGTGGGCAGCATGAGGGTTCTGGAAGCAAAAACTCTTCGTAGAGCAAGAGCCTAGGTATAATTTATTTCTAGTTTTCCTTGTCTTCTCTGAAAAACACAATTTTAAAATGAAGGGGAGTTTTTAGTGGATCACTTCTTAGTGTGTTTTTTTTATGTGCTGCAATTTCCACTTACAACTCACAATTATGTAAAGCTCACCATGGTAACAGTATGTTCTACAGTAACAGTACATGCTACAGAACTCTGCAGCATCTCTATCAGGTCACTGCTTCCAGCTGACCTGCCTTACAAAGGGATTGGGAGGTGACAGGTGTGCTATCAAGTGGTGGGAATCCAGTTGCATTCCGAAACAAGCTCTGCTGATTCTTTCATCAATTTCAAACTCTCACTACTCTAATACACTCGTTAATGTGAAGTTATGATCCTTCAGTCTCCAACAGCTGGATTTGCCTTTTCTGACAGTACAAATGTTTGTAATTACCTTTCCATGTAGGTGTGGATGGGCAGTGATTGAAGCATGTCCTACCCTTTTGTTACTGAGATTAAAAAATTTGGGAGGATGGCCCCTATTCTGTCTCAGTAATATTTCTGAGAAATTCTATACAACATACTTCATCTACTAGGAATATTTTTTTTTTGTTTTAGTGTTTCCTGTACTCTTTCCAGTAGTGGTTTAATCTTTATTCTGATTAATTGAAATATCCTGAGTTACTTCAGAGTATTCATTCAATCAGTGAAACAGAGGATGAGGCAATCCTTTTGCCTCAATCAATGTTGCATTTAAATATAATGCACTTGTCTAGAAAGTTGTTTTGGCATTCCCTTGATGTAGGAGACAGCTCATCAGGCCAGACTTTGAACTCAAAGCAAAATCCACATCTTCATGTTTTCTCTCTTGGTTGGCTTTTGTTTTGGAGAGGATTTAAAAACAAACAAAACAACAATTAACCAAACAAAACATGCAAGCTGCTTTGTTAATCATCAAAACATTGAGTTTCCTTTTCACAATTGCTGGCAAGCAGTGTACAAATAGAACTGCAAGTTTTAGTGTAGTTTTGACAACACAGATCTACTCTTGTGTGTGCTCGCTCTGAACTGTCTTCCCAGCCTCATAGAGGGTCCACTCTGTTGCTACTCCTGTCTCCACCACCCAGTTCTCTTCCAACACCCTGATAATACCAAGCTATCCCCCCTGCTCCAAAAAGCAGAGGAGAGACCTTGCAGTGGTGAGCAAATATTTCCCATCTGACACCCCCACAGCACGTGAAATCAATGGATATCTCCAGAGTGGGCAAGGAAAACGATTATATTGAGGTTGTGATTCTATTAGACCAAGCAGATATGGATCAGAATAATGAGATTACACAGTCAGCTGTTTAGGTCTGGTGGAGTAGGAACTAACAATTTCTACATTTTTAAAATAGAAGGTCCCCACTTTGACTTTCTGATCATTTCATGTATTTATTTTTGCCCTGTAATGACTGAACCATCCTAGAGCCATTATGGTTTTCTAAGACACTTTTTCTAGTATTCAAGTACCTTAAATTGTCTATAATTTCTGCTTTGATAGTAACTTATTCTAGGTATTAGAGTTCTCTTTTTCTTCTATGTATTGATTCTTAAGTATTGTCTCTTTAGAACTGCAGATGAACATTTTTATTAATCTGACCACAATTTTAACTTATTATACTCAAACAAGTTTACTTTTAGATTGACCATATTAGAGTGTGGCAGAATAAATGCATTTGGATTAAAATGAAATTAAAAAAAACAACAACAACAAAACCACAAATTAAATTACACTATTTTGGAGTGTAATGAGGTTATTTAGGCCATTTAATATGGAGGGATCTGGAAATACTGGAAAATGACTGAAATGAACTTAATAACGAAGTCTTTGATTATTAAATCTGTTGTTTTCTTAGGTGCACAAAGATCCTGGACCTTTTTTTTAATTGAATAATCTGTATCCTGCTGACCAAGAAACAAATTTTGACTTCTCCTTTTTTATTGGGGTTTTTTTTTTTTTTTTTTATTCTTCCACACTGGAAGAGCTCAGTAGTGGTTCCCTGTTCACTTCAGTAAGTATTGCTTTGAAAATAATAGCTTGCCCAAAATTTCATTGGATTTTGCTATATTTTAGCTAGAGTATTTGCTGAAAGAGAAATGATACTGGCAAGATTTGGATGGTGTGATTTCTTTCCTGAAGGGATTAGCAGGAGCATCACTTTGAAAACCATAAGAAATGGATAAAATTGGAAATGAATGAATAAAATAAGGATTAGGATATGTGTTTAAGACACCAGTGAAGACAAGGTTACAAAAATGAGCTTTCTCTGCAGCAGTGACTGAAACTACTTTTTTTTTCTTTCTTTTAAATGAAAAATTAAGTATGCAGAAACCAAAATAAGAAACTACTTTGTGTTATAGTGAATGAACTTGCCATTCATGTTAAAAACCCATATTAACTGTCTTGTTTTTACTTGTGCTTTTTTCTAGATGTCAGTTTGCTGCTAATGGGTGTAAGTAAATTAGATGTCTTATACAGAAAGCTCCTCCTCACTAAACTTTTCATCAGAGGATGGGGAAAGCCAGAGGATCTGAAAAGGTGACTTGTTAAAAAACAATAACATAAACAGTACTTTATATTAAAAGAAAAAAACTCCAAAGCTTGAAATATAAACAGTTGATACTATCCTGCACAAAGTGTTCAAGTTTGTTTTGTTCAGGAAATCATCATCCCATACCAAGGGAGTAACTGGATTTAAAAGAAGTCTACAAGGGATTTGCTAAATCTTTGCTAAAGAGGCTCTTCTTGAGAGAATGGGTGTCCAATTAAATTTTTTACTTATGCATATACGATGACATATGTCAAACAGC
This sequence comes from Cephalopterus ornatus, assembly GCA_013396775.1. Taxonomy (NCBI): domain Eukaryota; kingdom Metazoa; phylum Chordata; class Aves; order Passeriformes; family Cotingidae; genus Cephalopterus; species Cephalopterus ornatus. The sequence goes on along the minus strand of VZRE01007543.1, from coordinate 150,114 downwards.
ATCTCTGGAGGTGTTTTGTAAAAACAAAACTTGCTGAATATCTGCAAAGGAATTGTTTTCTTTTACATTAAAGAGGATCTTGCTATCTTTCTGTAACTTCCTAATGAGTTTTAAAAGTATAAGATTTAATCAGAAGTTTCTCTCATAGCCCAAAGTAATAAACTCTTTAGATGTCTTGAAAGTAAGAAAAAAATGTACGTACCCCTCAATTTTTAAGTATTTGTTTATTTTTATTAATTAGTATTAAGAGTAACACCTGGAAGTGTTTAAAAATGAAGTGCCAGAATATATATATTCTGCATTGTGCAGTATTTAAATAGGAAGTGATAAATCTACATTTAATAAGCTCTTTTTTATGTATTTGAAAATCAATAAATAAAACTTAAAATATTGAAAGAAGATTTTGTGCGCTATGGATAGTGGTGGAGTTACAGGGGAGTTGATTTTTGCTTTTAAGTTCAAGTCAAAGATCTGATCTAGAAATGGCACTTGGTTCGCTTTATGTGTCTGTCTCCAGTTGATTTTTCTCTGAAGTGGCAGACTTACCTGAAAAATGAGAATGTTGGCTTTTTAAAAGGTTTAGTTTACTTGTGTTGGAATAACCAAGAAATGTGTGTTTTATTTTGATTGCAGCATTTCTGTATTCTATTCTGTGTGTGTAACCAAAATGGGACATTTTAATGTTATCAAACCCTAGGTGTAATCCAAGGATTTATGTTCACACGCTTGATGTGATGAATTTTGATATCCTAATGCTTTGTCCTCATTAGCAAGAGTTGAAATTCCTCAACACATGCAGGATTGAGCCTTCAATAGCCTCCTACAGAAAAAAACCCGTAAATGCAGTATTTTTAGAGGATTTAGTGTCAAACAAAACATCTCTTCATATAGCTTGCCCTCCACACTAAATGTCTCACACCTTTATCCTTATTTTCTCAGAAATATTTAATGCACTTGCTATTCTGTGTAAGAAAAGCAAAGGTTATATAGCAGAGCTATTTTTGATGTGATGGTAAACTGGATTTTCTTTCCATCCTTTTGGGTTTTTTCTGGTGTTGGCCAGGTGAACAGGTCGTTCCTCTTACACTGTTAGTCTGTACTTTTCACCCAAAATTGCTCCCGTTGATCAGGTAACATGTATTTACAACCATAAGAATGAGCAAGTTATTCTTGGTATAGAGTATTGAGAGGGTCAGTTTGAGGGCATCAAAATCCCTGTCTAAGACAAAGCTGAATTTTGTTTCTTCAAGTCAATTGTCACCTCATTTGTTTGAGTTTTAAAAGTCCTTGAGGATGAAGATTATTTATAGTTTCCCTGGGCTGTTTTCTCATGTGCTCAACTATGAAAAAAATATTTCATTGTGCTCCAGTAGGAATTTGTTACATTGCAACACTCAGCCATTGCTTCTTGTCCTCCCACTGTACACCTCTGAGAAGAGTTTTGTTTCTTTTTTTCCCTGTGGCTCTGCAGCCCATTTAAGTAGCAGAAGAAAGCAACCAGATTTGCCCCTTAACCTTCTATTCCGTAGCAAGGTACCTGAGCCTATTTGCTTTAACTTAAAAGCATCCTTACATACCTACCCTACGGAAGCCTGATTAATATGGAAAGCTGACTTCATAAGTTATTTTCTTTGTGGCTTACTTTAGCTCCTGACATTTTATATTAATATGTCTTCTCTTTTTTTTTAGATTAAAAGCTGAATTTTCTCTACTTGTTTCCTTTCAACAGAATATTTGAATTCAGAAAGATTATTGGAAACAGGGAAAAATGCCAGACTCTGGTTTCAAAAGATTATCCAGTGTTTATTGACAAGGTACTTAAAAGCAAGATACAATAAAATGTAACTAAATTTGTTTTCCTGTTGCTATATAAAGCTGAAATAACTTGGTACTTAACAGGCTACTTTTATAGGCTACTAGCAGAGAATGGAAGGAAACTGATAGACCATGTCTGTACAGATACTGTTTTATTTTTTTCCCCAGTAGTACAATAGTTGGGGAGTGGGATGTCAGATATTAAAGTTCAAAAAATGTTCAGAAGTTAGTATGTGTTTAAAATGGGACAGCATTACACTTTTCCTTGATTCCCGTAAATGGTCATTTAATAAAAGCAAAGTTGGGAAGAAATGTTTTGGCTGTGTTGAAAACATGTATCCCTATATTTGAGGACTAGACCTCAGCTTTGAGTTTATTTATGTAAGTTTTTATGCTTATTCTTCTACTTTAAGAGATTTGATTTCAGAGCAAGTTAAACACTGGTATAATATATATTGCTATCATCCCATTCTGTCTGTAGGTTGAAGGGCAATCTGACTGTAAAATCCTTGAGGGGCACTTCATTTCCCCCTTGGCACATTGTGTTCCAGGTATCCTGCCAGTCGAATCTCTTGTAGCAAGGTAAGAGAAATGATGAGGTATTTCCTATCTGAAATTAGTGCTGCAGAGAAGTGAGAATGGTCTATAAGTAGTTTTATTTATAGACTAATTTATTTATAGATGAATTTAAATAATAAACTAATTTATTGCAATGCAAAGTATCTGTAAAATATTTCAAAAAGGGGTTTTTTTGTACTAATGTGTTAAAGTAGATTTGGATTTCGAAAGTGAAAATAAAATTTATTCATGTGACAGCTTAATCTGTATTTAAAAAAAAATCCATTAGCAAGTATAACTCTTTTGGGTGGGTTTTTTTTTTGAGTGTAGAAATTATGTTGCAAAAGGCTGTGTAATACCCTGGGGTTTTTTGAAATTGTTTGGTTTTTTCCCCAAATGAGTGAGATGCTGGAAATGAGGGACAGTAGCTGTTTTGTATGTAGTGGAAGAGGCTGTTTTTATGAAAGCATGTTATATTGTATTTGAAGGAACCATTCCAGCTTTCCATTTACATTGAATACAAAAACATTGTGTATGTGCTGAAGTAGTAAGTTCATTTAATTGTAGCAAGAGAATCTGATGCCTTTCTTACTTGTCAAGCCAAAAATAAGGATTCTCACGGAACGTGGGTGATCCCTAACAATGATGGTTTCACACTAGCACTGTTTTGCAGTTGAGGACTGGGTTTGGAAAGGGAGCATAATTTCTGTTTGCTTTAAGTTTTCAGCTAAACTGTCATGATGGATTTTTTTTCCCCAAGCTTTGTTTGTTTACTAACTTAAAAATAAAATGTAAAAGTTTGTCAGCTGAAGTTGATACTGGCATTGTAAATTTTGTCAGTAATACAGGCTGGTGTTTTTGTATGCTTAAGCATGTGACATTAGTGTGAATGTGAGAAGAAGTTTTATAGTCAAGATACCAGTTCTATTCCATCTCTCCATTGGTTAGAGAAGGAAACTGTCTCTTAACATTTTTGAACTAATTATTACCATACTGGAAAATACAATATGCTGGTTGTTTCCTTTTCTATGTTCTCTTGCATCTTGTAGGCAAGTTATGCCAACTGTTACTTTGGTCACTGTTGTGACAGTTTTGAAATGCTGTACAAATTTCCCTTAAGATGGTTGTGGATTGTACGAATGTTCTTTCCGAAGTGTAACACTGTTGTAGTTAACAGTGCTCCATCTTGTGGGGAAAATACTAGTGGCTCAGAAGTGATTTTTTTTCCCAATAGCTAGACTGTAAATAACTTAAGTAGCAGCAGAAGACATTAGGTGATGATGTTGGGGGTATAGAATAGCTTTATGGTTTGTAGGTTGGGGTTTTGATTTTTTTTTTTTTAATGTATTGCTCATCTTAATCTTCAATTTCAGCTGTTGTGCCTTCAGGAGAAAAATAGCAATGCTGCCTAGGAGAGTTGGACATGCTTGTTTAGGCTGCTCTTTATCTGAAGTTCCATTTCTCCACTCTGCAAAATTTAAATTGTGATGATGAGGTAGTAGTCTTTTTTAGGAACATGATCTTTCATCTTGGCTCCTTTTCTTGTCTGGCCTTTCTTCTGTCCTACTTTCAGATTCCTTTGTTTGCTGAATGTGTTGATGAAAAATGATGTTGCTGAATTGCTGGCAGTTTGCCTGCATGCATTACAAGTACTTTATTATGTCTTCTGGGATTTTTTTTAGATTAATTTCTCTTGGTGCAGCTTGTAAATAGATGTACTTACTCTGCTAAAATAGGTGTTTCTCACAGATTTCAGTTCATCATACCCAGAAGATGGAACAGCAAGCACAGACCTGTGTGCATTCATTTAGCAGGCACGGGAGATCATGTGAGTGTGTAAAATGTAAAATTGATTGTTACTGAGAAATTAAATAATCAGATTTGATCTTATATATATTATTTGTACATCTTATCTTTAGCACTTCTGGAGGAGACGAACACTGATGGCAAGGCCAATGATTAAAGAAGCCTGTATGGCTTCCCTGTTGCTAGAAAATCCTTATTATATCCTTTTGTGGAAAACACAATAGTTATTATTAATGTTCTGTCCAGAAGGTAAAAGACTTATCCCACTGGTAAAATAGGTACTTTTTGGATCTATTTCCAGTGGACTTTTCGGTGCACAGAAGCAAAGAAAGTATGACCACTGCATGAAACACTATGTGGAACACAGTTAACATAATGAGCTACCTTTACACCAAGTATGGCTTTTCTGATTTTTTTAAAAATGTCTTCTGCAGCTTCTTCCTATATTCAGTAAAGTTGTGATCTGAATGATGTCTTCTAGCAGTGATTGACTGAGAATTATGCATTCATTCTATACCATACTGTAGATGTAATATGGATCTATTAATGACAGTAAAGAACGTTGCCTCTCCTGCCTTCCATTCTCAAATGCAATTCTTTAGTACCTCAGGTACTTTTGAGAAACTTACTACTGGCACTTAAGATTTGAGTTTTTTTTAAAAAAACAGTTAAGTTTTGTCCTGTTGTCTTCTATAACGGTGTTACTCTGTTTTATTAGATTTCTGGTCGTACTTTTTTCTTACCCATATACCTGGCAATGGTAAAGTGTTGCAAACTGCATCATCAAACTACATTGAACTTGATTTAGTGCCAGTTAAACATTGGGAATATAAGTTCCAAATTTCAAGTAATCCATACTATTTATGTATTTATTTCATTTGATGTTTTTGTTTTGTTTTAATGACTAGTTTTTACATAGTCTTTTTTACTTTCTTTAACTGGAGGCTTTTACATGGCTGTAGAAAACCTAAGGATCAAATGTAAGTATTACTGTTACATTTTTGGATACTGTCTTTTTGAAGTAGTGCTTTTTATTTTCTCTCAAGGAGCTGAAAGTTGTCTAAACTTGGATAGCTTATTAAGAAAAAATAAAGTCCAAAGAATGGATCACTTGTAACCTGCTAATGTGATATTGTCTACTCTTTGCTAAACTACTTTGTTTTTTTTATGTTAGGAGATCAAAGGGATCAGGAAAGTTTGCACGAGATGAACTTGCAGTATAGAGTGAGATGCAAACACGTTCTGTGAATACAAGCAAGTGCCACTTTATTTTTCTGATTCACAGCTGCACATGTACAAATGCTGCAGTCATGTTTTAGTAAACTATGAATAATCTTTGGTCAGATAGTATATTTCCCTGTTATTTTTGTATGTATATATTGCTAATATTTTTCTTTTTCAAGATATTGTAAGAATTTACTTATATTTTAAGAATTATTTTAGGGGCAAATCTGATGTTGCTTGGTTTTCAGGCAGTGGAAGCCATGCAATATTCAGTATTTTACAGGATTTGTTCCCTCAGTCAGGTTCTTAAGTGTGAATTTAGAAGCCTAATTAGGTGGTCCTGTTTTTTTTGCTTTTCACATTGTCCAAACCACAGAAGTATTAACAGAATTCAACAGAATGTGTGTCTGAGGCAAAGCTGTGGTTTTAATCTCCCAGTATTTCTTAAGGTCCAAATATGAGTTGGTGTTTTAATCCTTTTTAATCCTAACTTGGACAGTCAACCTGAATAGAAGACACAGAGAAGGTGATTTATGAAGGATTATAGGAAACTGACAGGAGAGAGTATGTGCTGGAATACATCCATTGGTAGATTTATTTCCAGTTATTGATGATCTGATGCAGAAGAATAAATTTAGTAACTGTTCTCAGTTGTCTAGCATGTCATCTTAGTAGTTGTATGATGCAGAGAAGGATTCTTTCCAAGGGGGGTGCGCAGTCTAATACCCCAACAGGTAACTGTCACTCTTCAACACAGCAGCAGGGGTTTTAGTTAATACACTGGTAACAGTGTTTAATAAATACAGCAGCTGAAGAGGGCTGAGGAATCTCATAACAAAGCTGTAGGAAAGAATTCCATTAGCCTATAAATGCTGGTCTGCAGCAGCTATGTTCATTTCTGTGTGACTTCACAATGAGCTTTGTCCTTGTGCTTCAGAGTGTCGCAAATGTGATGGTGGCACGCTGGCAGGAGAGGCCAGGAGCCCTTTGTAACCTGGCTGTGATACTGAAAATACACAGTCCCCCTCCCCAAATTAGAGGTCTGTTATTTTTAGTCCCTCTGATTGTTCAGCTGAATAGCTTTCTACTTTTTTTGTGTGTCTTCTGTGTTTTAATGCTTTGCAGTACACTACCTGAATTTCTCAGTGCCGTGACAAACTTCCCACTTTACAGTTTCAGTCATAAAGTGACACTGATGAGTGCTTCCAAAGCTGATATACTGATTGCTCTTCAATGTTGTGTGCAATTTTTCAATGATGTAAATAAGGTAAATAATAATAAAAAAAAAGATGGTCTATGTCTAGGAGTATATGTCTTTGATTTCTAAAATATGCATTATAACTCCACAGGACAGAACTTTACTACTAGTGAGATGCTAATGTTGATAATGTCTGTTTTCAAAAGACCAGGCTGTCAGTGATATTACATTAGAATCTTAGCAGTTGCCTATTTCTAGTCTCCATTTGGATGAAAATTGCAAGTGCCAGAGAATCTGGGCTTGCTTTTTTTTCCTGTTGAATCAACAGAAGTTCAGCTCCAAAATTCTCTGGGATTGTGATTAAGTTTTGTATAAAAGTATGCATAGAATGATGAGAACTGCAGAGTCTAATCTTGGAAAATAAATCCTGTATTTTCCTTTTCTGGGGAGAAAAGACGGTCATGTTTAAAAAATGTCTCGGACCTGTTTGTGATGGGAGGAGCTCTAATTCTAGAATCGGCAGCTCTTTTGCACTGGCTAGAGAGAGAAGGCTATGGACCGCTAGGGATGACTGGAATATCCATGGGAGGACATGTAAGCTTTTATATCTCCTGTTCAGTAGTTTTTATTTTAACTTGTCATTTGATCATGTAGCATTCGGAAATAATTTGTTTTACAGTGTTGATCTCAGAAGTACTTTAAAATAAACATTTAGAGTCATGAGAAACAAATTGTTGGCAATTCTCATGTTCTGTGGTGCTGAATTAGTATAATCCTTAATAAGTAGTGACAAATCATAGAGCCATCTCCTGGCAGGCTTAATAAGAATACAAACTTCTCACATAATTGTTTTTTTTCCACAAGGCGGGGGGGCAGAAATGTTGTCTGAAAGAAAGTCTGTACTGATCGATAGCTAATTCTCCCTCTGTTTCTCCATTCTTCTTGCTTAAACCTTTGTGTTGTAATGCATTGTTTGAAATGCTCCATCTTTGTAGGCATGTTATGACTGAGGTGACTTTTGGTGGCAGTTCTGTTCTCAACTCATCTCTTTTTTTCCGCTGATCAGTGGTATTGATCAGAGATTTCTGTGGTGAGGGGGATAACATTTTCTGTATGACATTGTGCATATTCAGACTAAACCAGCAGGAATGCTTGAAAGACTAATACACAGTTAAATACTACTGCTTGTGTCTCTACAGATTATGATGTGTCTGTGAGACAGAGGTGCAAAGCTTATTAAAACAACATAATTTTGTTCTTAGGAGCTAAGTAAATAATCTTGGTAATGATAGTGTTTACTGAAAGGGAAGTATTTTCCCCTAAAGCACAACTTTATAACTCTTAAGTGTCATAAATGTACAAAGCACCTTTGATTTACATAAACGTCACCCTGTTGAATCAACAACTTTTGTATTATTCCTTCCTTGGCTTATTTGTAAGCTGTATTGGCCTTCTCAGACTGGTATATGCAGTACTAAGCATGCACGACAGTTCAAATGCTGTGGTAACAACCAAATTCTATATCCTGTACTAATGATTATATCCAGCATGGGTATAATGGGAGCATGGGAGGCAAGATCTGAGAAAAGTAGGTTTGGAAACTCCTTTGAAATTTTTTTTCTTAGTCCAGGAAGATACATATTTGGCTAGTCCTATAGGACTTCTGGTACAATTTTAACCAGTGAAATAAATGATATTTGATGTTGATCCTGTATAGAATGTGTTTTACAAGGGAAGGTAGGTAGCACTGATTCAATTCTTCTAATGGTGAGAACTGGAACAAAGAGAAAAGAAGTCAGACTTTCTGGCTATTAGAAGATAGATATGTGGTGTTCTTGTAACATTTTATTAATAAAAATAATTTTAGTAGAATTATAGTTCAGTTGTATAAATCCATTTATTAGAACATCTGACACAGAGATGGAGTGTTCTGTATTAAGGGGTTCTGTTTAGAGCGATAATAAAATAAAACTTGCCAAGGACATACCATATAGGGAACTTCTGTACATTGAACTTATTTGCTCTGGTTTTTTTCTGGGATAAACAGAATATTAACAAAAATATGTTCTGAGGACTGATGTAAAAGTAATAATTTAAACTTAAAGAATAGAAAAAGAGTTCACTTAATGACTTAACATGCTGAATTACTTCTCCTTCATATTTTGTTTCCAGTATACAAATTTAAAAAAGTAAAGAATTTTAAATAGCCCTTTTCATAGATTGCCTTTATTTTGCCTTGAAATAAACTTGCAAGAGCTTGATAAAAAGCTTTATAGATGTTTTTATAGCTTTAAAACAACTAATAGCTTGTATTAATTTTTATAATTATGATAATTAATGTAATTATAATTATAATTAATGGGGTTATAATTATAATTATAATTAATGGAGTATTTAGATAATATTCCATTGGGAATTCTTACAACAAAACCCCATTCAGTTTGAAATGAATCCTATCCAAAGCAATGCTTATTAAAAAAATCACTGAAGAATAGATTGTAACTTCTAAATAGGTGAAAGTATATCCAACTGCCACAGTCCTTAACTGCTTTGGCACCATGTATTTGATAGATACTATATAAACAAAGAAGCTGAGGATGAGAGTGTTCTTTCTAGCATATTGGGAATTCAATATTAAAATATGTAATAAGTGCCTTTGATTCTAGATGGCTTCACTGGCAGTGACAAACTGGCCTAAACCATTGCCATTGATTCCATGTCTTTCCTGGTCAACAGCTTCTGCAGTCTTTACTACGGTAATTAACATATTTTTGTTAATGTTATTACATGATAATCAGAAATGTAAGTTAAAAGATTTGGGTTTGCCACAGGGGAGGTGAGTTTCCGTGCCCTGTGTTATAATGTGTGCTTATGCTTTGACTGCAATAATTTTAAGTGCTGTCTGGGAACTTGGGCAGAATTCCACTGAGAAAATAAGTCACAAGGGGAACAGGTCAATTTTTTCTGTGTATCATTATTTTAGAGTGATCTCTGGGTTTTACTTGTGTACTTGATGCTTTTGTTTATAATCTCAGGGTGTGTTGAGCAAGGCAGTGAACTGGAGAGAGCTCGAGAAACAGTATTTTACACAAACTGTTTATGAAGAAGAAATAATTCAAATGCTTGAATACTGTGGAGTAAGTATAGTTTATTTTCCTTATTTGCTAGTATTTACATGTGCAAATCTAACAAATAATGTAACTTCTTTTTACTTGCACTAAAAGTAGACAATTGTTAGCTTAAGCACACCTGCATGTTGCTTCTTTATGCTTTCGATAAGTTTAATCTTTGAAGGAAAACCTGAAAAATAAAGCTAATATTTTGGTTGTTTAGTGAGTGTCAAGTGTAGCCCTTGTTACAAGTTTTTCCTGTGACCACACTTAATATAATCTGTGACATAAAATGTGTTCAATTGAAATTCTAATAAATAACTTTTTTTTCCTAAGATTCTTTGCTTTGTGACAGTTCTTTTTCAAATATCTTACAACAGGAGAAGAGGAGCTGGGGTGGAGATAGTTGCTTGGGCACTTGTCATTTTTAAGTCAAATATACTCCAGAACACTGATGGAGAAGACAAAATGAAAAGAAGAAACATTTCAAGATGTTCAGCCTGTGTCTCCCTAGTATTTAGAGACAGTTGATTTTTCAGGCCTCACCTAACATTAGATCTGGTCACATATGGTTATTTTTTTATTATTTTGTCGTGTAAGCTTAAATTATGATAATTACAAACTCAGAGTTTAATACAAATGAAAAGCAAATGTTTAATACAAAATGAAAAGCTACCATATATATAAGTATATATAAGTGCTTCCTGCATTTTTTTAAGCTGATAGAAATGTAGAATGAAATTATCAAGAGATTATGGTGGTCAGGATTTAACTGAGTGACTTGCAGACTGGAAATAACTACTATAATCAGTGCTTTTTGTATCTTCTTAATTTTTTTAATAATGAGTTTATCTTAAAAATAAGATTAACCAACTAGTTTAAAGGAGTAACCTTTAATAAATGACCTATCGTCTTTGTTTAGACAGATTCTTTCAAGATGGGACAAGATTTTGTTAAAAACTTCCCTGACAGTGTGCACAGTCTGGAGGATATGGATGTTACCTCCAGGATATTCAACCTTGAGTCCATGAGCACTACTACTGTATCTAAAGAAGCTGTTCACAGCTTTACCACAAATAAAAGTACTCTAAGTGCCTCTTCAGAAAGACTCTTAATACAAGATGCTCCTAAAATGCAGTGCATAAATCAAACATTTTCAACCAGTAGCAGTAGCAATAAAAACTTAACCAGCCCACAAGGACACAGAATAAATACAAGAAGAAAGAGTGACGCTTTACAGAGAGAATCCATAAGGTTCATGAAAGGAGTAATGGATGAATGTACCCATGTAGCTAACTTCTCAGGTATGTATCTACTTGTTTCAATGTGCATTTTGGAAAACTGGGTAAAATACAGTAGAAGAGAGGTATTTTCATAATTTTCCATGTGTAAACCTGCTGGCCCCCTTGCTCATTTCTCCTCTGCCTTGCTGTGCTTTTCTCAGATATGAGTTAGTGCAAATTTGTGTTATCTAAAAGAACAAAATACCTGTGCAATGTGAGTGATATCTAGAACTAATCTGCTAATAAGGTTTTTCAAGTTGGTTTCATAAGGCAGATATCTCATATTGACTTCAGATTGAAAGTAGCCTAGCTGAGAACCAAGCTTGAATGACACTGCTAGACAAGTGTGACCAATAAAACCACACAGAGGTCCTTCTGGGATAGTACAGCCTGGAGAATATAGTTTCCCAGGACAGGCATAGCATATAGAGGGAGCTGTAGCCCAGCCTTCCTTGGCATTTAGGACAAATCCTTTATACTGCCTGCTTGCAGCAATGCAAACAAGTTCTTGCTTCCTAGAGCTGCCTGAAAGGGTTCTTCTGGAGTGGAGGCCTGGAATTCCTTTTGTGGCAGTCCATTCAGACAAAATGGTTCAGCTGTGCATGTACCTGCTTTGACTTCTGGTATTTAGTAATCCACTGGTAAATATTAAAATAAAATCCGAAGATCTCTATGTTATAGTAGATTTCTTGACTTTGGATCACTGCTAGCCAGAGATGTTTTGTGACAAATACCAGTGCAGTGCTTTCCTTAAAGCTTTGAAAGTTATTTCAGTAGACAGAAAAAGCCCTTTAAGCTTTATTCTAGGTACTGACATTCTTGTTTATGTAGACTTATCCAGGTATCACTTGGCTAAAGGACTGACCTTTCTTGAAACTTAAGAGGATCTGTGATCCTAATGCACTTGTCAAAGTGACTCCTTCCTGTCAGTAGTCTCTCAGGTGTTGGTCATGCTCTAGGAGACGTTGCATCCCCTGCCAGGGTATCCTTGAAATGTGGCTAGAGAGGAGCTTCAGAAAATCTGCCTAACATTCAGATTTCATGCAAAGTGGAATGGAAGACTAGAATCTATCTTAGCATTGCGTGTTCTCTATACATGATGAAAGAAGGAAGGGTCTAAGTGATTTGTGACACCCCACTGCCAAACATCGTTTGATCACTCTTAAACATACCACATATAGTTTTTTCTTGAAGAAAGAAATGTTCTATGTTCAACATAATTTTCCTGTAATTTTTGCAACATCATTTTGATGTTATTCTTGTTAGTAATCTGATTGGTGCAGTTCTGGTTATGAATAGTAAATACATCTAACAGTATGTTGGAATTTTTATGTTGCAGCTAAACCATGTAAGAAACATAAAAGAAAGTGAACATATGCTGCACTTTGTCTGACCTTGTATGAAGTCTTTTTTCCTCTTCTCAAGGAAAAAATTTACATAAAGCTTCTACTCTATTGAATTTCATAGTTCTTTTTGCTGAAAAAAAGAGATCTCAAAGAACTGATGTGAATGCTATAGAGTTTTGTTGATAAGAGGAAAGACAATTCTCTGATCATTCCTCAAAGACTTGTGAAGTTTTCTGCTTTAGGGAAGGGAAGGGATAGGATGTTTGTTTTTCTGCTGATGGCCTCACTACTGTAACATCAAAAAACATATAAATTCTATTAAAGCTTAGAGTAATTTAATTTTTTTTTAGAAATAGCATTTTTGCAACAGAAATCTCAGTTGTCATGTTTCTGTATCTTACCTTAGATGAATTCAATTTTGATTTGTTTTTTAGTTCCAGTTGACCCAAGTTTAATCATAGTTGTACAGGCTAAGGAGGATGCATATATTCCTCGTACTGGGGTGCGCAGTCTTCAAGAAATCTGGCCAGGGTGTGAAATTAGGTATCTGGATGGAGGTCATGTCAGTGCCTACCTCTTCAAACAAGGACTCTTTAGGTAAGGTGAACAGAAAAGTTTAAAAATAGTCTAGGTTTTATTAAAATATAAGTTTGGCTGCAAATGAATAGTACTACTTGCACGAATTCTTCCCTTATAATATTAGATGTTGACTTTCTAAAGACCATTATATAAATCAGTTATATAAATGCAGTTCTGTTTTTAAAAAGTTAAATACTTGTGCTGTTGATTTTAAAATATAAGGAATTAGACTGTACATCCCATTTGGCAGTCTAAGCAACAACAGAAAAGAATAGCACTATGTCAGGTCAAGGTGTACTGACCACTAGTTTATTGCTATTTAAAACTTCAGCCTTATTTTATGATAGTTCATGAAAAATTGTAAGTTATGCATGTCTTTGACCCATTTTCTGATGTGTTTGAGTAATAAACTAATTCATTACCATTTGCACTCGTGTTATAGTTGGTAAATAGTCCCACTCATTCTTGAAACGTAAATATATTTACTGAATTGAAGTGAGAGATCCCAGAAATAAAGGGAGGAGAAAACACTATCTGATATCACATTTTTATTGAATGCTGTTTTGAACTTGTGATGATAGCTTTGTATATACATTTGTAAATATACAGCAAGACACCCCTTCTGTCTTCCCTTTCCCAAATTATACAAATGATCTTCTTTTTACCTTGTTTCAGACAAGCAATTTATGATGCGTTTGACCGGTTTCTTCAGAAATATGCTGTTTGAAAAATCTTCATAACGCATTCAAACTGATCTCATTTGTAATTCAGCGTACTGGAACTCATATTTGGAAAACAAGCTGCTTGCAACATTGAGTAGCCACTGACTTTGGCTGTTGTTGGTAACAATAACCAGAAATGGTGAAGTACCAGCATTACTTTCATTTCAACCCAGTGCCATTCTGACACAGCTGCTTCAGCATTACCTGTGAGAAAACAACGGCAGCATTTGTCAGCGTTCATGTACTTTGTGTCTAATCAGGTTGTGTATTCCTTGAATTCTGAATCAATTCTGAATTGTGTGTCAGTGGAAAATAGACTAAGTATTGAAACAATGTAAAATGTGCTCTATGGCTAAGCTGCTCTCTTGTGTTTAGTGTATTTCTGCTTTGTTCCAGATACCTTGGTTTCTCTTGCTTCCTTGTGCCCTTGCTACTCCAGTTATGTTGTACTACAGCTTTGCCAGTGCTCAGCCTTGTGTGTTTGTCACTGGTTTTCTCTTCAATTATGAATTGAAAATGAGCTGTAATAGGAGGGGCAGCATCAAATCTTGCGAAAAGAGACTGTGACAATTCAATGAAAAGTGAGAGAGAGATGTTTTCATTCATTACATCCATGAAGTTTTTCTGCCACTGAAATAACCGTGCCATTCCAGAAGGATCATGTAGCAATTCATCAATCAGGTTCACAAAACTGGAATAAGTGAAAATCAAGTGTCTGGTTATTAATTCTTTACATTAATTCAGTTGGGTAACAAAAATTTCTAGATTTTTTTTTTTAAAGAATGGTAGAAAAGATAGAGATTTCATCATTTTACTTTCTAAGCAGTGGCTGTTTTTAAGCAGTTAAATCAATAGCAGATTATATGGTGCTATGAAGACCTGCTGGAAATATTTCAACAGAAGTCCCTTTTAAAGTACACTCAGTGCTGATATGCAAAATACACTTTCATTGTATAATTTTAAAAATACCTGAGACTAAATGTTATTAAAACAGTTAGGTTTGCTCCTGCTCCTTATTTTTCATCACTTGGGGTTTTTTAAATCAATGGAAAATAAAGAAATTCGGATCTTGAACATGCTTAAGAAAATCCTCTTTTGGGATCAAAAATGCCAACAAAATACAGTATCATATAAGGTTGTCATGTAGTGACTGTATGTGGTATCTCTCCATGTCTTTTTGTGGTAATCTCCTGTAACATTCTCTTAAAGCCGATTCGCAGAGAGGTTGAAAACTGAAACACTTCAATATTAATTTTAGTACAGTCATGACCAGGGTTACACTGAAACAAATTGAAAAACCCAGCCATTTCTCAGGATGTTCAACTTCTGCACCTTTCCAATCAAGCAGTTTTGATCTCCGTGGTTAGTGTGAAGATTTTTAGTAGGCAGAGTATGGAGCAAACAAAGCTCGGTTTATATATTTTCTCTGACAGGACTAATAATGTGAAGAAGTCATGGTTCACTTAAAAATCGGGTATGTTCAGGTAAAGCTGAAGAGCAACAATTCATAATAACCCAAATTATTTAAGATACAAATTTATTGAAAATGCAAAAGAAGTTCTGCTCTTTTGGAAGTGAAATTGCTTCTTTCAAGTGATTTTTCATAACTTCTTTGGACAGCGTTGGCTTTGTCTATATTAGGAGCAAGTGTGAAGTGACTAATACATTTAAATACAGTAAACACTGAATACTGGAGGGCTTGAATTCAAGTATAAGTAAGTTTACAAATTTAAAATTGACAGCTTGAATACTGTAAGAGATTTACAGGGTTTACAGTTTACAAGCTCATTCATCAACTAAGAGTGGTTTACAAGACCACTCTGCTGTTCAGCAACTTTTGTAGCTCTCACATTTTAAATGTAATTGTGTGCTTTTTGTCCCGTTTCTGTTGCAGTGTTGAGAAAGGGAGATATGTGGTGGCAAGGGAAAGGGCTTGAATAAATGCAAGAGAGAAAAGACAGATTTTGTAAAGGCTGGGAGTAAGCACAAAAAAAATCAACTATGCTACAAAGTATAACATGCCAAAGTAAATATTTTCAAAGCGCACAATACTGGGAATTACACAACTGATGGGAACTTGACATCCTGAGGTTAGTGTTCCAATGGTATTAGTGACAAGGTTTAACTTATCCAAAGGTCATTCTATTCACAGATGAAGATTTAGGCCAGTGCCACTCCTGGTTGAGTATGTCTTTTGGGACAACTAGTGAAAGATTGGTTTCTGACAAGAATAAGAAAGCACACTTTGCTCTGTAGCTAAAGTTGCATTGCCAAATATGAAAGCTCAGTAAGCATTATTTAAGCAATTTCTCAGGTTAGAGTAGCAAAAAGGAAAAATAAGCTCTGTGGTATATTTCTGCCAATTATCAGACACAGGGAGCTATTAGGTGGTCTGTGAAGGGGGGAATCTTGCTGTGTACATGTTTTTAACCTATGGAAAATTGACTTTTTAAACCAGATTTTAAGGTTAAATCCTAAGAAAGTATAAATAATCAATTTTGATGTTAAATGAGAATGTCATTTTAATCCAGCAATTGCATGAGAGAAATACTGGAATAAGATTCCTGCACTAAATCCATGTAGCAGGTAAGCCATTCTGTATGTCTTAAACTTATTGTAAAGCTGGCCTTGGTGATTTTTTGGTTTTAAAGTTTTTCAATAAAGTCCTAAAAAACCAGTTACGTGTGAAGGGGGTTTTTTTCTTTCTTGTTAGCAGGTGTTCAAAGTGCATCTCGCTGTCATCCTGTAATCCTTTTTATTCCTACTAGAGCTGTAGCACAAGGAGAGCAGTTAATCTACAGGACGTGATAAAAGCTTCACATAACAAACACTGGTACTGCTTTGATGTTTTTCTACATGCAGTACCTAGTAAAGAAAATAAGCTTGTATCAGCTAATTAAGATACCGTTGTGATTCCAATTTTATACTTGCCAGTGCCTTCATTGTGCTCGAATTTCCCAGACTAATTTAAAATCCTTTCTACTTTTAAAAGGATCCAAAATACATACAACTTTTGGCTGCTGTGTTCCAAGCAAGGGTGCCATACTAAACTTGGAGCTGGTAGTTTGCTTTGTCTGCACTGGAAAGGACAGGCTCGGGGCAAAGCGAGAGGCTGAATCTGGTGCGTTATCCATGAGTAACCCAGGTAAACTTTTTTGGTGTTTTGTTCCCATGCTTCTCTTCTGGCACCTGATCATGTTCTGGAACAGAACACATCTAATAATGGAGCTTCTTGTAATTGCTTTCCCCAGGGCAAAAAAAACCAACAACAAACCAATCAACTCAAAAGGGACGGCTCAGGAATTTTTTTTTAGCAAGGATAGATCATTTGTGTTTTATTACTCTAGAAAGTCTGCAGAGACATAACATATGATGGAATGGAGTTCTGTTGCTTTTCTTTATTGGAATGTCATATGCATGTATAAATATACTCTGTAAAGAGTAGAAAAGTGAAAATCCTTGGATACTCTGAATACTGTCTTGTCTTGGTAGTTGCTAACACTTTGAGGCAGCAATTTTTTAAATTTATTTATTTATCTTAATAATTTCTGTCTTTTTTTTTTTAATGTTGATCTTAATTACGCTTGGTTGGGCAGGGAAGTTTCTTTATCTTAAACTGTCAGGTTCTCTGTCAGCTTGGCTGTAATGATAAGTTATACAGTATGGAAAGGAGGTTCTGTGTGGTCTGTAGGCATGTAATTCCTTGTGAAGAACTGTTACATGAGTAAAATGCTACTATTTTATGGAATGCTGTAATTTGCAGTGTTTCCTGGTACACTTGGATATTTCCACACAAGATAAAACACAAGTGTTAAAATGTGAAGTATCTCATTAAGGATTGTTATTCTCTTGTGTAAATCAACCCGTTTTCCAAATACGAGTATTTTAAGTACTGTGCTCATAAAGGAAAAGGAGTTTTGCCAAAGAAGTCTGACTTACACTGCTAAAAAGTAACAAGAGTGGTGATACACAGTGAACAAAGTGTTAAGGATGAGTCTTAGCAACTGTAAAAGCTTTTTATATCCTCTTCAGGCCTAGTCCATCCCATAAAGGTTACAGTAAGACACCTCCTACCCCAGAGTTAGCAAAACAAGGATGAACAAAGGCTCAAGTGCCATGTTACTGGTCACCTCTGGTGCTTTTTTACCCCCATATAATTACCCCTTCATCAGTTTTCTTTTTTTCCTGCTCTGTTCAAGTTCCTGCACTGCAGTATTGCAGTGTTCCTAAATTCCCAGCTGGCCTACTCATCTGCTTCCTCATTTTCTAATACTTGTATGGGAGAAAAAGGAAACAGGTTACTCCCCTTCTTACCAGTGACTTAGGTAGAGCCTCTGTACTTTCATATCACTCTAAACTCTGCTTAACTTCTGAATTTGGGAAACCAAATAAAAGATACAGAAATTGTTTTCAACATGTAGTGTGACTGATACTCCTGTTGTCAGGACTGTATGCAATTGGCATGTCCCTGATTAGTAAACTTATGGCATCTGAAAAAAATCAAGTTCTTAGTGTCAAAGAAAAATGCTTCTAAGGGTTTGAAGATTTGCTGTAATTTTAATCATTCTACCTGTCATTTTAGTCATTCTACCTTTTTTCTTCTTTACTGACATAAATTTTAAAAGAAAGAATACACGTGTCACTTTCTGTACAATAAGTGCTTAGAAGCACTAGTGATTTTTTCTCTATTTATGAGAAGAGAAATTCCTCTAATGTTTGGAGCTTAAATCGACTTTCATCTGTGTGGTTTGCTCCTTGTAGCATAACAATTGCAGTAGATGTTTTAATTTCAAGCCTTTACCACAAAAGGTCATTAATTTTCAAATATCTTGAGCAAAACAGCAAGCACTTGGGTTTTTTTTGTTTTTGAGGTAGGCCTGGCCTTCTGTCAGGTGATCTGATCTGCTACTCTACTCACAGTTACAAAATAATCCTAAAAATGGCTCAGTGCCTGAAGTGTCAGGTATGATGGGCATTTGTTGAGTTTTTGGTGGGCTTGTGGGGTTTTTTTCTGATGAAGGGGTAAAACTGCACACAGTCTCATTAGAGCAATGAATAACATTACTCCAAACAGAACATATTTTGCTGCTACAAAAACGAGGAAACTTGGCTACTTGTGACACTACTTCAAAATGTTTGCCTTGCTTTATAAAAGCCTGTTTGAGAATTTGCTTAGTTCATTAAAGAAGTGCTGGCTCCTTTTTTTTTTTTTTTTTTTGAAAGCCCTTTTGTAAGAAAGGGATTAAACCAAGAGACTGAATGAAAGAAATAGAAGAACGGGTGTCTTAAGGTGTAATCAAGGAGAACTGTGGGAGTACTGGGAGCTGGCAAAGAGGGAAAGGGGTGATAAGGTGTCATGCTGCAGTGGCTTTCCTCATCCACTCACCACAGTGCTTTTGGGATAATGCAGTGGTAGAAGTGTGGGAATAACCTCCAAACGAATCCAGCAAGCTTGGTACAAGTACACATGCCACTATGAGATGATTTCTGGGAGTCTTTTGGCAGAAAGTAGAAAGGTAGAAGAGAGATGGTGTGATGGTGAAGGTACCTGTCTGCTGGAATGTTTAAATAATGTGAGATTCCCTTGCTGGTGGAACTCCAGTATGTACTCACGTGCCTGTGAACATGTTCTCTAGGCTGTGCCACTGGAATTGCCGAACCAGAGAAGTCCCCTCCGCATCAACGAAATGTGTTCATTCTCCTGGTGCTTATTGAGACCCTTGTCACGTTTTACAGGTATGGGCCAGGCCTGGAGAACCGAAATGTCCGAAAGGCCCTGGAAAACCGCCCGGCCCATGAGGTCACAGCGCACGGGAGAGCCCCGGGTCCCTCCCCCGGGAGGGCGGGGCCGGCGTGGCCGAGGCAGCGCGGCCGGAGTGCCGCCCGTCCCTCGGCAGGGCCGCGGCAGGTCGCGGTGCCTCTCTCTCGCACCGTCGCTCGCCCCCTGCGGCCGCAGGGAAGGTGGAGCTACCGGCGCTCGACCGGGCCGGGGGCGCTGACTGCGGCTCTGGGGCGGGGCGGCACGGGGAGGAGGCGGGGCCCCCTTCGCCTGCCTTG
>VZRE01007543.1:85410-130030 GCA_013396775.1 Cephalopterus ornatus | reverse complement strand
GAGCCGGGCCGGGCGCGCTGTGTTTGACATACATGGGCAGAGGAGGGAGGCGGACGGGGCGGGTGGACGCGGGGACACGGCCAGGGCGAGGGAGCGCCGTGCTGGCTGCGGGTCCTGGGGGTTGCGAATGGTCTAGCGGTGGCCTCCGGCCAGCCCCTGGTGCTGGCAGATAGAGCTGGTCACCTACTCGGCTTGTTTTGCTTCTCTTTAGAAATACTGCTTTGCCGCAGCGCTTTTTTGGCTAATTATATAGCAAGGCCCTCGGAACGATCCGTTACTCGGTTTTGGTTTCCAGAAGATTTGGATTGTGGAGGCTTTAAATGTTGACAAAAGCAGGCAGTTTGCTCTCGGGATTCAGCGTGTTTGTGTGGAAAGAGCGAGAGTAGCCACGGTATAATTTTCTGGCCTTTAATCACTACGTGTAAGATAAAGCTGCTTTATAGGCACCACACTGACTGAACAGGCATATGGCTTTACAAAGTTAGTCGTCAAAAACCCGACCTGAAATTGTCAGGCGTTATGCTTAGGCTAGCAAAGTGTTCCTAGAAGTTAGCAGCTTCTTGGAGTATTGTTCTTGGCTGCAAGTAAACTGCTGACCTCAAAATAAGTATTTCAACCTGCACTTCTTCAGAATTTCAATCTCAGCACTTGTTCCTGAAGACATCTGACAAACCTTTTTATGATCTCACAGTTACTTTTATCCTTGAGTTAAACGCGTACTTCTTCACAAAGAGAAATATATAATTTATAGTTTCAAGTATACAGGTCAGACAGACAGAGACCACATTCCAGACCACAAAATCTCTACTTACCTGAGGAGCAAGCCTTTTGGCAACATGTATACTCATCTTTATCATATTGACTGTTTTGTTTTTGTGTACTGACACACTCGTAAGTACCTATTTATGCGGAGCTTCCACAATCCGCCTTGCTGGGCAGCAGCTTGTGGTCTGGTCCATTCAAGAAAGAAGACTTGTCACTCATCTTATGAGACATCAGAAGGATTGGGAAAGCTACTTTTGTTGCATTAGCACCTTGTGTTTCACCTCTGTAAAGTTTACTTTTCCATTAAAGATAAAGCACACAAATAGCTGTTGAAGGAAGGAGAAGACAGGAGGCAGTGAGTTCATACACACAGGTTGTGTAGTTCATTTGTTTATTTTGGAGAACTTTAAATTATTTTACTTCTGCAAAAAGTTGTGTTTACAATTTATGAAATTAACATTAAATTGAGTAGTCGCACTAGCACATATTTTTTAGTGGCCGAGTGTGTAATTGAGCAAATAAGGGAGTCAGTGTTGCTGGTACTGGCATTGGTGAAAAACATATACCAGGGTGTGTGTTTTGGTTTGACCACCACCGAAAGAACCATGAGTTAAAAGACAAAGCAGCTGATCTTTCCTGGCTGTTTGAAGGAAGGAATTGCCATGTGCCTCCACCTGCAACAAGGGATGTATTTTGAAGTAACTAATTGCATGTTGGCAAAGCAAAATCCGTCACACCAGGCTCTTATGAATGTTGTAGTATGGAAATTAGTCATGTGAAATAATAAGTAGATGAGCAGAAATGCTACTGGGATGGAATGTAAAACTATCCATAAAGAGGATAATAAAATGTAAAAGAATCTCACATCAAAGCAGTGACTGAATCCTGTTTGACTTGTTGATCGTGGCTTAATTTGTTGAAAGTTTCCTGAGAAATGCACATATGGTATGTTCAGTGATCGTTACACACTTGAGAAAATTGACCCCAGTCTGTCATCTTTGGAATGGCATTAGTTTGTAATAGAGGCAAACCTGTCTCTTGTTACTGAAATAAACTATAGCACCACCTGACTCTAGAAGGAAAACGTAATGTAAAAAACTGAAAATTTTGGCAGAAGAATTTGGTGTTGTTGCTACAACCTGTCATATTTTTGTCTCAGATACATTAGTAGGTTTTAATAGTTATAGTAAACCAAACACCCAATGCAAACATATCTAAATTGTTCATGGAACATTCATTACCGCAATGTTTCTGACTAGGCCTCTTGTTAAACTTCTCTTTTAAGCAGAATAATTTCAGAATTATACAGCTACTGTTATATCCTAATTTGCATTAAACTTCTGGAGAAAGACTTGTATCAGTATAAAACTGCTAGTGAAATGAATAGGTTTCTGTCTAATTCAGGAAGAATTGTTTCATTCAAAGGGTGGTTAAGCATTGGAACAGGCTGCTCAGGGAGGTGGTGGAGTGTCAATCCCTGGAAGTGTTCAAGAAATGACTGGGTGTGGCACTTAGTGCTATGGTTTAGTTGACAAGGTGGTATTCAGTCAGAGATTGGACTTGATGCCTTGGAGGTCTTTTCCAACCTTAATAATTCTATGGTTCTAATCCTCGTGATTGTAGACAGAGGGAGTTAGATTTGATATAGGCTGTCAAATGATGAAAGGTCCTTCTGTGATATGCCTTCCTTCCCTTGTCTCCCATCATAGTGCCCAGCCAATATATTGCAGTAAGTTTTAGGTTCTTCAGGCTGAAACTGTGAATTACCTATCTGCCACATAAATAATTTGCCCAGGATGAAGTTGTTGAAATAATTTTATTTCAAAGGTTGTCCCACCTCTTTGTTTGATGAAACCTCAAGCATTGCCCTTTTTGTAAAGTTGCAGAAGGGGATCTGAATGGCAAGTTCTCTAGTATTCATGTGATTTGTGTAGCTAATGTGGGTCTCTAATGACTTAATAGATAATTATTAAAAAATTGTTTATGAAATTTATGAAAATATTCAGTGAAGCAAAATACTTGTGCTGATGAAGTGGTTAAAGTGGGTTTGCTTCCTAGTGTGCTTGAATGATGTAGTTAATTAAAATAAGTGCACACTTCATTCCTTTATTTTGTGCTCAGTTTGTCTTTCTTTATTGCATTTATTTCTGGGCATCAAACAATATGTTTTATCTGTTTGATATTCTGGTAGCAGGACCAGTTCACTGTAGTGCTATTGTATAAATTAATTTGCTTTAGTCTGATAGCAAAACAGGCTGTAAAAGTATAGTTTAGTAAAGATATGAGTTGCTAGAAATGGCAAGCTTTGGATTAATAAATTGGTAAATTATCTGATTATCAGATTTTTTGAGTGTATCTAAGACAGGTATTCCCATTAGTTCTTATGAATACACTGAATGTTTTAACAGCAGCTTCTAAAAATTATTCCAAGAATTACTAGAAGGTTACAACACTGACAGTTACCCCAACCCTGAAGGGATTGAAAACATGATCTTTACAAAGTTGCTGTCTGTATTTAAGTTGTATATAACAGCATGTGTAATTTTGTATGGTAGGTTTTGGGGTTTTTTGTTTTTAAACTGGAGACCTTATGAGATAGAAACCCACCTCTCTGTGCTCTAGCATGTGCTCCTTTTAGACCGTGAAACTTTGGAAGAAATTGAGTCAGAAGTTACAACTTTCTGTGAAGAAGCTAAGAAAAAAATACATTGAGAAATTAAATATAAGGAAAATAAATAGTATAGCGGTGAATCAATCACCTATTGTGGATTTTTTTCCCTGTTGCTTGTTGTATTGAAAAACTGACTGGTTTTGAACGGTGGAAGGATGCAGGTGTCATAACTTACTGCTTTGGTTAGTTGTTCAAATGGTGTGAAGGTCAATCTTAATGTAGTTTTCGCTATAAAATGCTAGAACTACTGTAGAACAGGATGTTAGCATAATAACTGGGATTCTTTTATTATTTCTCAGACTCTTGGCTCTAAATCCATGCTCTAGATTTAAATTATTATATTCTCCAAGGGATTGTCACATTTGCAATACTTTCACATTTATCTGTTAAAACAGTAGATTTAAGCATAGCTTACCTTGTTTAAAAATGGAATATACTGTCAAGTTTCAAACTGAGCATTGAAATGAAAATGTTGTACAAGTTAAACAAACGTGCTCCAGTTAAGTTTTGAAGAGCTGTTTTGCTGTGTGATTTCAGCTGCCCCCTGAAGCACTCCTGGTATTTATGTGATGTTGTTCCTTCACAAAAGGAAACCTGCGTGTAGTCCAAGTAAAAATAAAACTTGAATATTGTCTAGAAAGCCTTACAGCATAAACTGTGCTTGTATCTAAATTAGAATGTGTTCCACCTATTATGAATAGACTTTGCTTTCAGAACAAATTGGCAATATCATCCCTCCCTATTCATCAGGAAAAATTACTTGCTGACAAGTTATTTGCAGAGCTTCAAACCATCCATTCTGAAGTCCTACTACTGTAAATGTAGTTTGTTTTCTGATCAGTAGTACTTTGTGGATATATCTTAAGTATAAACTTAGCTCCTCTGATCTCTGTGCAGCTGTCCAGTCTGCTTTTCCTTCTCTGTTGTCATTGTGCTAGAGGATTGCTGCAGTTTTGGTGGTTCCAAAATTTATTTTTCATTTTTCAGACCTGTAATTCCATGTGTCTTGACATACTGCACTTGGCATGTTTGCACAGCCACATTTGTCTACAGAAAATACCTTGTATTAGGATGGTCTACCAAAAGTCTTGGAAGAACCATAATAAAAATGGCTTTGAAATCTGATTTCTGTTTTCATGTGGATGGCATCTCTACTAGATGGAGTTGAGTGATTGAAAGAAGATCATTGACCATTAAATTGCCTCATCCTTGACTTTATTTATTTCTCCCACACCCTCAAAGCGCAGCTGAAACCCAGCAAGTAAAGTCACTGAAGATAACTGAATTCTTTATCACTACAACATGCCACTAGTAAACAGATTCCTTGTAGCATATGACAGAATAAACCATTTTAATACAGTTAGGTTGGAATAGTTAGTGAAATAGTTTATTTGGAAGGACTTATTGAATTCTGCTGGAGCCATGTATTAAAGGTGCCATTTCTGGGTACTCAGCACTGTTATGTGATGTTGAAACCAAACCTGGAGTGATATTAAGCACAGAGCTTTTATCTGAACACAGTCCACAGTAAGTTTTGCCTGAACAGTGGCTTTAGGCTTGTTCATGACAACAGAACAGATGTGACCTGGGTAAAACCTATAAGTGATCAGTTGTTACGTTCTTTTACTCTCCCACTCTCCTTTTTTGTTCTTCCTTCCCCTTTATGTTCCCTTTCATGCTTCACACTAAAATACAACTCTCATGTGATAAGTCCTAGAAAGCCAGCCAGGAAAGATCTGTTCAACTTAGTTTTGAGCATGGCTCTTTTGGGAGGACAAGGAACTCTGTGGATTTGTTGTCAGGTAGGGAAGTACAGCGTGTGATGAGATATCAAGCCTTTGAATTCAGAAAGGGCATCATCAACCAGGCAGTGTGTTGCCTAATATTAATTTTCTTTTTGTTTAGTTTGCAAATGCATCTTTCAAGTCTTAGATTACTCCATTCAGATAGAAGAGATTCCTTAAAATGAGTCGGTCTCCTTCTACTTGATTCAGATAACCTCTTCTGCTGCTTGGCATAATATCCTATGACTAAGATAGTGCAGCAACATTGAGCCTTATATTTTTGAATCCCTTGCTACACCCTAGTGACACACAGAGTAGAAGTTCTGACAGAGCAGTCCTGCAGCAGCAATTTTAAGTAAAAGTGCTGTGAGATGGAAAAAGGACTTCAGTAAGGTAATTGGGCAGAGATGTGTGTTTACAGCCATGCTATGGCCATTCGGTTTACCTGTACAGGTAAGTGGCAGTTCTCTTGGAGAAAATTACAAATTTATTCGCTGTTCCACTTCCACAGCCCTTTGTCTTGTTTTGTAAAGGGCAATTAGTTTACAATTGAATGACAGGTTAAAATTAGGATTACACTATCACTCTATGTTTCTAAAAGCTCTCAGTCTAAAGTTAATTGAGGCTGAATGACACAAAAGAGGCAGTTTGGGGGTGTGTGTTTTGTCTTTGTTTTAAAAAGTATGTCTGTAGAAGAGGCAAATCCTGCTGGTAAATTGTGTGGCCAAGGTGAACAGGATTTACTGAATTCACGTCCTGTGAGATGTGCAAGTTGCATATAGCATATACATGAAATATAATTTATATAACTATAAATTATATTAAAATTTACAGCAGAATATGGAGTATGCATTAGTTTCTGCTTCTAACATTTGCAGTATATTACAGGAAGCAGGCAGAGAGGCTTTTCAGAGTCACTGAGGCATGAGGGTGGGGTTCCCAGTGTGAAGCCCTGATAAGGAAGATTAGTCATTGGATGTGAAAGAGATAAAGGTTGAGGAGGTGATGTTATCCCTGTATAAAATAATCCAGTAGTGATATTAGTCATGTTCAATGTTTCAAGCTTGTCTTGCAGTAAAATACTGAAGAGTTTCAAGGAATGGTTGTGACCACTTCTGTATGGAAAAACATGCATTGGGATAACCAGGCCTTAACAGAAGTTAAGAGATGGTTTCCTCTTAACTGTAAGTTCTAATCTCCAAGAAAAATTTCCAGGTACTAATGGGTTTTCTTCCACTGAATTCCCAATGCACAAAGTAGAATGCAATTGAGAAGGGTAGGAAAAATTGCACAGAATAAGAAAATCAGATTCATATACAAAAGGGTAATTGCATATGTGTTAAGACATAGAAAGGTTAAATAGACTTTTTTTCCCAATGTAGGTTATTGATCCCAGACTTTTAGGCCAAATAGCGTTGCTTATGAGAGAGTTGTTTCCAAGCATTATAATAATTTCTGATAGAAGTATAACTGACTCTTGTTCAGGAGATCAGATGAGATCATCATTATAAAGTTTGGACCATAACTTAAGATGGGTCTGAAAATGTATGTGTCAGCAAACGGTCATATTTATCATAAACATATCCATCATGGAATTTGGGCATTAAAATTTATCAGTCTTAATGTAGTTTTATAGTAATTTTCTCTTATAATTTTTTTTACTTGCCTTGGTTTGATTTTGAGCTATATGGCTAAACTTTATTTGGCATTTGAGTAATTACTTATAAAAGGAAATTACTAGGAATTTGGGAATATGTAATTGCTTCTGTGGGTTTTTTCATGCATGCTTGCAGAAGTATAGATTTCATAAATTCTATCTTATAAATATAGCTTCTACTAGGAGAACTTTTTAAATGTGTTTCAGGGGCTTATTTTCTTTGCTACTTCTTAAGTTAAAATACCAGCATTTTGAGGTAGTCTTGACCTTATTAGCTGAACAAATGCTTAAGTACAGTGTTAAGGCAGTATCTTGTACACCTGCTTTTCAACAGTATTTGCACTTATTATAAATGTGACTTTTTCAGTGTAATTAGTGACTTTATGGAAATGTTTATTGACTTTGATATCAAGGCCTCAAAAAACCTTTGATGTAGTATGATAGATAGTTAAATAGAGTTGTTAACATGTATCTTCCTTACTCATTTAAAGTGCAGTCTAATTCTTCATCTGAAAATATTTTTCTTCCTTTTCAGAACTAAAAAATTCCACTGTAGTTATAAAAGCGGCAAAACCCAGAACAAGGAAATGCAGCAAGGTTTGTATTTCTGGCTGTAAATATTCAATATGGTAAATAGCTGATAGTAGTGTAATGAAAAGATAGCAAGGTATTTTGAAGTTAAAACCGGAAGTGTTACGTTCTACTTTGGTAACAGATAATTTTGAAGACAGAGACAAATAAAAAAGGAAGGGAAATATAAAATTAGGAGGGATGTTAAATTGATGTATGTATGAGGAATTAAATAAAAGTGCTTTTGTTTGAAAAATCAATAGAGTTACATAAAAACATGAAGGGGCTGCAAAGAAAAAGTGTCATTTGAACACAAGTGGTGCTAGATTGGTTTTGGAAATCCTTTTTGCATATTATGTGATGCGTGTCCTTTATGTGCATAAAATTACCATTATGACAACAAGAAAACACTGAATCCTTTTATTGAAAAATTAAGTTTCTAAAACTTTGTACAGCCACCCCTTTTAGGTTAGTCCTCAAAGATCTTCCAAAAACTAAAAGCCTTAAGCAGTAGGTATCTTTAAATCAAATAGGAAGCTCTGTGTAAGACCACATTTAATCTGACAATTGTTTGTGTGCTCAAACGTCATAAGACCTCTTTCAAAATTTGTACATTTGTCTTCTGTTGTATTTCTTGTTTTTTAAAACTGCTACTTCTAATCTTTCTGCTCCAAGCGGTAGTCTGGCCATCTGAGTCACAACTGATGTTTTTCATGTGTTAAAAATGACTAGATCAAGGATGTAATATAAACTTTCTCATCTTTGCAGGCTGATGATTTTGGTGATATCATGAACTGGCCAACACCAAGCGAAATAGCAAACAATGAAGTGAGTGTCCTTTGTTATCTTCAGTATTATATTATTTTTAAAGCCATGCTCGCTTACCTGTTTAATACTGTTCTCCCCAGCGTGCTTTTGGTGTTGTAGGGTTTCAGCAGAAGTTTTGCCAATAATTCAGGATACTGTTGTGTGCTTGACTGTCAGCACTGGTACTGGAACTTTGGAACCCTTCACAAGCCCACACCATACACTTTATTTATCGTTAGTGGTGTACCATGGACATGCAATGTGCCATATTTATTTACTCCACTGTTTTAAAACTTTTATTTAACCTTTCTGTTGTTTTCATCTGTTTATGCACAGATGAGAAGGCCTTTGGAGTCATGAACATGCTGCCCTCTCTTATGGCTCAGAGTGCTTTGTGCACTTTGTGTTTGTCTTAAAACAGCTTAGTTTATCCTATTCCTTTTGGATTTTAAATTAACATCTATTCCATCCAATTGTCTTCCTTTCCCTTTATCTCAAGTGATAAATGCATAATATATTTTAGATCTCTTTGATGCTATTTGAAACAAGAAGAGAGCACAGATTATTGTGAGTGGTAACATTTCACTCTGCTGTAGTTCTGCATCAGCATACCTGTGATGCTTTTACTGTTTTCTTGGTGAGGGAAACCAGAACATTTGGGTTCATGGGTTTGGGTTCAACGTGCATTTTGTAATTGAAAGTGTCCAAATTCATGTAGTGTCTGTAAAACAAAATAACACTTTCTTTGTATTTAAACTCAGTTGTGCCTCGGGGAAGGCTTTGTGTTCAAATTAAATACAGTGTAGTACTGCAGCATCTACTGTATGTACTGCAGCAGGTTCAAAGCTGTCTCTCCAACATAGGAAAATTCTTTGTCTTTTGCAGAAACCTCTGCAACACTTCATTTTGCAGGTAAATATTATATCTGATCATTGAATGGTTTGGATTGGAAGGAACCTTTAAAGGTCTTCTAGTCCAAGCCCCTTGCCGTGGGCAGGGACATCTTCCACTAGACCAAGAGGCTTGGAGCCCCATCCAACCTGACCTTGAAGGTTTCTTGAGATGGGGCATCCACCACCTCTCTGAGCAACCTGTGCCACTGTTTTACCACCCTCATCATGTAAAATTTCTTCCTCTATCTTGTCTGAATCTACCCTCTCTTAGTTAAAAACTACTACTAAACCATTATCCTTGCCCTGTTGCTACAGGCCCTGCTAAAAAGTCTGTCCCCATTTTATGATACCCCTTTAACTATGGAAAGGCCACAGTAAGGTCTCCCTGAAGCCTTCTCTTCTCAAGGCTGAACAACCCCAACTCTCAGCTTGTCTTCATTGTAGAGGTGCTTCAGCTCTCTTATCATCTTTGTGGCCTCCTCTGGACTTGCTTCAGCAGGTCCATGTCCTTATGTTGGGGATCCCAGAGCTGGATGCAGCACTCCAGGTGGGGTCTCACCAGACTGGAACAAAACAGCAGCATCCCCTGCCTTGATCTGCTGCCAAACATATTTGCTTTCTGGGCTGCAAACACATGTTGCCAGCTCATGTCCAGCCTCTCATCCACCAGCACCCCCAAGTCCTTCTCTGCAGGTCTACTCACATTCCCTTCATGCCCCAGCCTGAATTGATACCAGGGATAAATTAAACTTCCCACTCTTTGCTGAAATGCTGGTTATTTTGCCTTCTTTGAAACCTCTTATTCTGTGGGATCTCCAGGAAGTGGTGATTGGCAGTATGCTGGCGCTACTCAGAGGCACACAGTTCCCAGTAAATGCCATATTCTAATGTGGGGAAAAAAATATCTATAATCATACACCTCCACATCCTCTGATCTTTGGTTCATGGTCTGTTTTAGTAGAACAGAATTGTAGGAGTTAAGACCTAATGGCTCCTTATAGTTTACATGAACAGTGGGCTGTTGAGATTGTACAGCATCATGGGGATTTCTGATTTACCATTCAGTATTCTCTGAGTACAGCTTTTTAAAGGTAATCTGTTTCAAACAGTAGAGACTGATCAGAATATTTCTTTCTTTCCTATGAAACAAGGGAGTGAAACATGATTGTTTTGCACTCTGTAACTTTACATCTTCTGTTAAAAACTTTCTTAGTCTAAAAATTAATTTTGTAGTCTTGCCAAATTAGCAGAAAATAAAACTATTTAAAGTGAGACTTTACAAAATAGTTATTAAAACTTGCCCTGCTGAAGAGGTTGAGAACAGGTAATAATAAAGGAATTTTAATAGCTAAAGGAAATGTGTGCCTCTTGCTATCAGCAGCTGTACTGTCAGAAATAATTACCCATGTCTCTTGCAGTGTAAGACTGTAAGTCACAGTAAGAAGCCAACAAATAGAAGAGAAAAGGAGGAGAAATCTGATCAAAAAAGCAATAATGGAATCAAGGACAATCCAGAGGCAAAGCCAGATAGTCTGGCAGATAACACTAGTGAAGATGAAGCTCAAACTAACAACCAAAGGAAAAAAGGTCAGTGTGGGCACTGTGTATAATGCAGTAAGTCACTGTTGATACAGTTACATTGATTCCAGTTGAATGACTTGATGAAACTTTTCATGTTTTGTATTTTCTAGGTGGTAACAGAATATTTTCTGCTTTCCCCTAGGAAGCTTAAACAAGGCTTCCTTTCTCAGGTTTTGGAGTGTTGTGCTTAGTCAAGTAGGAGTTCTGGGGGAAAAGCAGCTTGTGTCGTATTGATGGTCCTTGGAGGTCTGACAGTTTCTTCAAGAATTTAGCATGGCTGTACAGACCATAACTGTCTCTCATATGTTTATTTTCCTAAATAGGTAGCACTATGTTAATTTAATTTTATATATAAATATAGTCCTGTTTAGTATCTTTATCAACAATTTAGATGAGGGGATGGAGTCCACCATTAGTAAATTTGCAGATGACACCAAGCTGGGGGGGAGTGTCAATCAGCTGGAAGGCAGGAGGGCTCTGCAGAGGGACCTGGACAGACTGGAGAGTTGGACTGATTCCAACTGGATGAGGTTTGACAAGGCCAAGTGCCGGGTCCTGCACTTTGGCTACAACAACCCCCTGCAGCGCTACAGGCTGGGCACAGAGTGGCTGGAGAGCAGCCAGGCAGAAAGGGACCTGGGACTTTAGATTGACAGGAAGCTGAACATGAGCCAGCAGTGTGCCCAGGTGGCCAAGAAGGCCAATGGCATCCTGGCCTGTATCAGGAATGGTGTGGCCAGCAGGACCGGGGAAGTGATTCTTCCCCTGTACTCAGCACTGGTGAGGCCACACCTGGAGTACTGTGTCCAGTTCTGGGCCCCTCAGTTCAGGAAGGATACTGAGGTGCTGGAGCAGGTCCAGAGAAGAGCAACCAGGCTGGTGAAGGGACTCAAGCACAAGTCCTATGAGGAGAAGCTGAAGGAGCTGGGGTTGTTTATCCTGGAGAAGAGAAGGCTCAGGGGAGACCTCATCACTCTCTACAACTACCTGAAAAGGAGGTTGTAGCCAGGTGGAGGTTGATCTCTTTTCCCAGGCAGCTATAGGTAAGACAAGAGGGCTCGGTCTTAAGCTCTGCCAGGGGAGGTTTAGGTTGGATATTACGAAGAAATGCTTTACAGAGAGGATAATCAAGCACTGGAATGGGTTGCCCAGGGAGGTGGTGGATTCTCTGTCCCTGGAGGTATTTAAGAAGAGACTGGATATGGCACTTAGTGCCATAGTCTAGTAACTGTGGTGGTAGTGGATCAAGGGTTGGACTTTGTGATCTCAGAGGTCCTTTCCAACCCATCTGATTCTATGATTCTATCATTCTATATATATGCATGTGTGTGTGTTACTATATATACTAACACTTTGGTTTTCATATTCTACTATTAGCTTACATGTTGAAGTAATCATTTGAAAACTAAACCAGGTTATTTATTTCCTTTTTGATCCAATCTGTTACATTAAAAATGGGAAACAAACCTGTATCTCATTTGGTCAGGAGACTGGAGTAGGCTGGAGAAACAGCAGAGAGAGTTTCAAGATCTTGCTGCCATCAGCCGCTTTTTTTATCTTGCTTCCCTGCTGGTGTTTTTTCAGATCCCAAAGACCGTTGCTGCTTAGAGTTGTTAATCTTCCTGTATATATTGAAAAACAAATCCTTTACTGCTTTTAATTTTTTCAGTCTAAGTGGAAATCTAAAGCAAAGCATTCCACAGGTACAGCCTACTTTTCTTTCTCCCCCTATGTGGAAAGCGCATTTTACGTATTTACTTATATTTCTTGGCTACAAAAATATGAAGCCCAATATTATAGTTAAATACATTTAACTATAATCAATATTATAGTTAAATAAAAAATGGTTAGTGAACATTTTAGGCCAGCCTACAACAAAATAGCTTTGCTAATGATTTTTGATACATGTGAATGAACTTAATCTGAATATTTTGAGGTAAAAATACAGTACCACAGCTAAATTCTGAGGAAAATTTTTATGGTTTGTGATTGAAATCTTTATTGTGCTGGTTAACTTGAGATGTTATTTTGTTACCTCTAAATTTCATGTGCAAGTTGTGAAATTATATGGTAACATATTTATTGTATACAGTTACATATACTATAAATTCTTGGTAATGGAGCTTACATCTGAAAGTTCATTAAATAAAAAGGTACACCTTTATTTTGTGTATTTAAAGGTTAGGTAAGGTTACATTTCAGTTTGAGAAATTCTTGTTTATTGAATTTATTATTTAATCATTCATAATGTCTTAAAATTTCAGTGTTAAGCTTCTCCTAGTTCTTAAACTTTGAAATTAACTGTTACTAGTTTTACATGAAGAATTTTATACAATCTTTTCAGGAGCTGAAACCTCAAGTATTAGTATAATTAAGAGTAATATATTAACTTTTCAAGGTAACAAGCAGAAATGGGTGCCACTTCATTTGGACGATGTAAGGTCAGGCAGCCAAGAAAGACCAGGCTCTCGAACGAGCTCCAGATTTCTGCTGGAAACAAACAAGTCAATACCTCATAACAACAGACGGAATGAGGCAAGAAGTAAGTACTTCTCAATCTCTGGGTCTTGCTATTGGTGGCAAATAAAGTATAATACCATGTGAGCTGGCAGTTTATGTTGAAACTTAGCTTTGCCTATACTAAGTAAAACCTAGTGTTTATATTTGCCAATACATGCCAGCAGCATGTATTTTCCTCTTCAAGGCTCCCTACAGAGTCTTGTCCCACAATTTTACAATGCAGAATGTTTGGAAATAGCCTTAGAAGGTGTCTGCTTTGTCCTGCTCTGCTGCTATTCTCTTAGCTTGTTGCTACCAGAGCAACTGCTTGTGGAGCTACACTTTGAACTCTGCTTTGGCAATTCTACTGATCTTGTTTTTACCTTTAAGCTGGACCTCAGTTCCATGACCTGTTTCTCAGCATGGCCATGTGAAAAGTTACACTATCACCAGGGCTGGTACTGTTTCAGGTCCTCAGGTGTTGTGAATATAGCTTGTCAGGTGGCAGAAATCTTAGGCTGAATGTAAGTCTTTGGCTTAAGTTTTAAAATTGCAATATACATTAACAGTTTAAATGTTTGCTCAATATAATAAGTACTGCATGCTACTGAGATGGAATTTATGAAGTCATTTTAGTAATGTGGATATAAGAGTTTGATCTGGATATCCGAGTGATGGACAGGGCGAGGATTTTTACCAGTTATCACTTCCTTGAGCACTTTTTTCTCAGGATGGTCAAATGACCAAAAACCTGTAGCGTGAACTCTGCCTCAAGGCTCTAGTGATTCAAGACCAGTTTCAGTGTGAGAGAACGTAAAACATCTCTTGCTCTTTTCAAAAACACTGTGTTTAAATAAAAAAAAAAACCTTTCAGGCTAAATACAGCACTTGCTTGTGAAGGTGTAATATGTGCCTGAGCCACAGGTACTCTCAGGGTGCAAAAACTTAACTGATTTGGGAAAATAGTTCAAGTAATACGTACACATTTGGAATCTCTAAGGTTGAGGGCAACAAGTACAAAGGTCCAAATTCCCAGTGAGATACACATACAGATTTTGATATTTGTAAATTCAGAGTCTTATTTGACAAAAAATACATGACTTGAAGACATGACCATACATGTGTTGTAGGGTTCATTAAAAATAGTAAACCAAGATTTTTAATACAAAGAACCATATCAGTCCTTTCTGTAAGTCCTTTCTTAAATTTAGCAATTCTCATTTTGATCAAGTAGGGGCTGTATCCTCAGTATTCCTCTGACAAAGCGGTCCCTTGGCATCTGAAAGACTATCCAATTACAACTTAAAGAAACCTTAAGCAAAGGTCACTAACTGAACATGGAAGTCTCTGACAGTGTTAGGAAAAGAGAAGGAAATTGTGTGAGAGGGGCTTCCTTTTCTCTCATGAGTGAAGTGAGAATTACACCTGTCCCTAAGTTTTATGGTGAGTGGAGCCAAGGTCCCTGGGGTCTTGCTTTGGACCTGCTTGTTTTCCTTTCTTCTGCTTCTCCCTTTCTCTCCCTTGCTATGTGCAGACCATGTATTTATAGGAAAACCTTACATATATTCTTACAGATTTGTCTTAGATTTGTGTGTGTTATCAAAAAGGCTCTTTAAGTTAAAGGCTTGCTTTGGGGTATGACCAGCTGAGAACAGATTTTGCTGTTAGATGGGCAGAGTCAGGGGAGCGTTAGGCAGTGGCTTCTAGGAACAGAAAGGAGACTCCAGTAAACTATTGCTGGGGGAATACCATCCCCAGTAGGATCATCAAGAGCTGGACAAAGGGATTGATTCACCCTCAGCAGTTTGCAGAGGTGTGTTGAGTGGTGTGGTTGCCACACCTGAAGGATGGGATGGCATCCAGAGCAACCTGGACAAGATCAAGAAGTGGGCCCATGGGAACCTCAAAGGCCAAGGGCAAAGTGCTGCACCTGCATCAGGGGAACCCTGAGTATCAACACAGGCTGAGATTGAGAGCAGCCCTGCCAAGAAGGACTTGGGGGTGCAGGTGGATGAGAGGCTGGACATGAGCTGGCAGCACAGAAAGCCAGCTGTATCCTGGGCTGCATCCAAAGCAGTGTGGGCAGCAGTTCAAGGGAGGTGATTCTACCCCTCTACTCTGAGACCCCACCTGCAGTGCTGCATCCAGCCCCTGGGGTCCCCAGCACAGGAAGGACATGGACCTGTTGGAGCAAGTCCAGAGGAGGCCACCAAGTTGATTAGAAGTATGGAGCACCTCTGCTGCGAGGAAAGGCTGAGAGAATTGGGTTTGCTCAGATAGGAAAAGAGAAAGCTTCAGGGCGACCTAATGTGGCCTTTCAGTACCTGAAGGGACTATTATACAAGAGCATGTAGTGACAGGACAAGAGCAAATCGTTTTAAACAGAAAGCAAGTAGGTTTAGATTAGATATTAGGAAAAAATTCCTTACTATGAGGGTGGTGAGGCACTGGAACAGGTTGCCCAGAGAAGCTGTGGATGTCCCATCCCTGGAAGTGTTCGTGGCCATGTTGGATGGAGCTCTGAGCAGACTGGTCTAGTGAAAAGTGTCCCTGCCCATGGTAGGGAGAGTTGGAACTGGATGGTCTTTACAATCCTTTCCAACTCAAACCGTTCTACAATTCTGTGATTCCCATCTGGGAGTTGTTTGCAGGAGGAGACTGTATTGTCATGATCATTCCTTCCTGTCCCATGTTGATCATAGGTATTGTGATTCCTGAGCTGGCACCAGCGTGTCCGGTTGCTTCAGAAGCGTTTTGGATTGATTGCTAGTTAAGCCCATTTACTCCTCCTTATTGCTAACACCTTCTGCCTGACTCACCCTCAGGCATGGCTAGCAAACCTTCCCCTTTCTCTCTTTCAGCTCGAGCTCTTACTACCTGCCTCAGCCAGCACGGCTGGGTCTATGGATTGCCTGGGTGCAAGCTGAGAACTCTTCTGTTACAAGGGACTTCTTGGCACCATGATGTTTAATTGTGATGTGCTTTTTTTTTCTCTTCAAGATTGGCGTCGTGATAGAGAAAAGAGAGACGACCACGATGATGTGTGCAGTGTGAGGAGTGAAGGTGGCAGCATCCGAGGATTCTCCAGAGGCAGAGGAAGAGGGAGAGGCAGAGGAAGAGGGAGAGGCAGAGGAAACCCTAGGAGTATGCAAAGAAATAGATACTTAGACAAAAATTTAAAACTATGTTTATAATGTTATTTTCTTTTTCTAATGTTATTCTTTTATGTTCTCCTTTTTCTTGAAGTGAACTTTGAGTATTCAGTTGGTTATCAAGAACTGTATGGTGAAGGAATTGACCAAGTATTTCAGCCTGAGCTTAACAGTGGTGTGATGTATTACTATGGTGATGGAACAGGAGTGCAGATGTATTCTGTGGATGAAGCACTTCTCAAAGAATATATAAAACACCAAATGTAAGTAGATTGCTTAATGTGTAAATATTTTTAGAGATCTAGTTAAGATAAAATAATACATTTCAAACAGTGTTGAATCCTTATTATCCATATCAAGAGGAAGATTAAGGCATCTCAGTTTAACTTTTTGACTTAACTTTGACCACTAACAGTGTCAGCTCAAATTTATTCACTATCGAGGTGGAAAAAGTTGAGTAATGGGGAGGAATTTTAAGGAAGCTGTTCTGCATCTTGTGCTATAGTCTGGCTTTAACTTGGATACCTGTTTTATTTATGGTACACAGCCCTTTTTATGTTGTCATGTAATCGAGATATGGATGTCTCTGAGCTTGTGCTTTTGAGTACTGTTGGTCTGTTTGCCTATAAAGCTCTTCTTGGGTGACATTTCCCTTATTTGCTCTCAATTTCACTTTGAGAAGTCTTGTTAGTTTTATGTTTTCAGTGTGTTTCACCTGAAACATGTAACTGAGAGTAGTTTTGCAATGATACTTGATTTTTCAATAATCTGAAATGTTTACTTTCTCGTGTACACCATTAGGCAATGAGAAACCATCTGGAAGACTGATTATCACCAGGAGACAAGTCAAAAAGGGCCTGGAAGCCACTAGTTCATTTTAAAGAGACAGTTTCCACCACTGGCAGATATTTCATCCTCAGTACTTGAAACGGCATTTCTCTGCGATGCCTCTGTGGTGGTTTTTGATTGCCCTTGTATTCCATACAGCAACTTGCTTATTTTATTCTCGCTTCTTTTGTTGCAGTTGACGCAAACAGGAAGAAAAAAAGCCTCTTTAAGGGCAGAAAGTATCTGACATGTGGCTCTCAACTTCAAAACTTCTATTGCAGTCTTTTTTGTTACTCTTGCTGCCAGGCCCCCCTATGAGACCTGACAGTGGACATGTACTCCCATGTCAGGATAATCGGCCTGCACTGTCCTCAGACAAGTGGGGGAGGAGCACAGCCACTCCACTGTTGGCCAGATTTCTGGGCATGCAGTGTAGAATCCAGACCTTCTAAGGTAGGACATGACGATGTCCCCCTCTGCTGAGAAAAATGTCAGTTACAGCATTGGTCACATCTGACTTCTGGGTATATTTGTATTTTATTTTAGCACCAAGAGGTTGGCAGGTGGTAAGAGAAGACTTGGCATGGCTGGCTAACCACAGCCATTGGTAGCTTTCCTGATATGAACTCCTTAGGCAGTTTGGTTACGGAGCTTGCTTTCCATGAGAGAGAGAGAGAGAGAAAGAGATTCTTGAGCAGGTTTAGAACATAATTTCACTATTTTTATACTCCTTAAAAAAAAAAGGTTTTTTAATCTATTCACTTCTTTTATCGCATTAAAAATTATGGGAAACAGACTTTATTCATCAGTTACCTGTTATTAACCTCTAAATGGGGGTGGCCTTGTCTACCTTTCATAATTTAGCTATAGAATATTAAAGTGACTATGCCAAAGAAGGAACTATTTACAGAATAAAGCTTCACAAAATTGTTAGGTCTCAGAGTTCCTTATGGAGTCTAGGATAAATTAGGATATATTAAAGAATTGAGATTGAATCCTAGTGAATGGATAAATTTTAAAAGTTTACCTGCTTAACAGGGAAAAATCTTAGAGACTGTGTCCAACTGAGTTGATGTGTAATTACAGGAAAAAACACACTGCTATCAAGCAGCTTATGCTTGTTCCAGGAACCAGGTTGATGTACAAGAGAGTAATATTTGTATTGCATACAAAAATATCTTCTATGTTCTTAATTACAGGCTGAAGTTGTCAGCCTGAAAAGTTTCAGTGCTTAGCAACTCCTCAGTCTGCAAAATGCAGAACTCTATTTAAAAGCCCTCTTGCTTTAGAAAATAAAGAAATAAATAAAAGTTCAAATATTAGTTCAAGAATAAGCAAATGGACTGAGAAAAAGGAAGAAGAAAAAAGCTGGAGGGGGGTGTGTGTTTAGGTTTGTCCCTCTACTTGGAGCACTTATGCGTTGTCTTCATTTATCATTAATGGTCTTTCACATTCCTTTTTCTAGAGTGATGAACATCAAGTGAGGCAGTTTGAGTCAAGTTCAGTCATTGTCCCTTTCTGCTTGTGGAATGTTTAACTAGGTGAATCGTTACAAGATTTTACCTTTACTGTATGACTGTAAAGGTAACATTAGTAAAATGTTGGTATATGGCATTTGTGCTTGCTTATCTTCTAGACTGGGAGGGGAAAAGGAATGTAGCAGCTCAGAACAGTAAATAGGCTATTCTTGAAGGCAACTTACTCTTTGTGCACAGTTGCTTCACTGATCATACTTAGCTCTGAGTAAGAGCTTAATTCTCAAAAAGCCTTATTCTCTTCTCTGTTTGCTTTGATTTAATAGCATTGTTTTCATTTGTCCTCTCTTGTCCAACTTTGAAACTTTATATTCATTCTGTCTTGGAGCTGAGTGTTGGTTAGAGCATGGTGCTAATAACACCAAGGTCACTGGCCATTCACTTTAGAGTTGGACTCGATGATCCTTGTGGGTGCCTTCCAACTCAGAATATTCTGTGTGTGATTCTGTGTGTTTCATATAGCCATGGTATCAAGGCACTCCTTGGGTCAATGATGGGTTTGAAGTGCCCTCCTCTTGGTAACTTTGGCCTTGATCCCAACTTCAGTGGAGAGACTTAGTGTTTTACACTTTGTTGAAATTAGAATTATCTTTATTTGCATATGTGGCTTTTTTCCTCAGCATTTTAATACCCTCTTGTTTTGTTTTTGCACTACCTCTGTTTTTATGTAATAGAATTTTAATTGCTTTTTGTAAAATATTTCCTACCTGCGTTTTCCTGAACGCAATGAGAAGTAGTATTCCTTGGATGTAATGTGCAAAGTCACGGTATGATGTGTAAGCTCTGTGAAAGGCCTAGATTTTACTCATCGTGATTAAATTCGGGGTTTTCTCCATTCTTTTCCATAGGATGTTTTCTCATTCCCTTGCTCTGTGTGACAGATCATTATTTGAATTCCTTACTATTTCTCTTCACTAAATGTAAAACATCTTGACACCCTGATCATTTCCTAGAGCAGCTTCATTGTTCAAGATTTGTCTTTCTGCTGTTTGTCCCTCGTCTTTCTTGTTCTGTGGTATTATCAGATTCCTGAAATGTCCTATCCCTCTTTATATACTAATCATCCTCTATTCTTTTAGACTTTTTTTTCTCCATGAACTGTTATACCCTTTGGTACAGTTTCATGACAAGTACAGCATTACTATTTTTGTTTTCTCATCTTCCCACAAGCATGCATGATGATTCAGAATATATATATGTGCCTCAACACTCAGATAGGATACTTAAACATTCTAATGCACTGGGAACTGAGACAATAAAAGATGCGGTTCAGGATGAAGGTGCACTGATACTGCTGTGTGGGAAATAATTTAAGCCCTAACTGTAAGCAGTACTTGTATGGAGGCTAAGAGAATGTTGTTTCCTTCTTTTCATGTAAGTAAGAAGGGAGGGGTGGGTGAAAGAAAAATGGAGCCTAGGTTTTGGTTATGTAGTTCATATATGCAAATGTAACAAGGCTTTGATTTATACCCTTCTGTGCTGTGCTGGGTCAAAAGTCTGTCTTACCCTGTCAAGCATCCTTCCTGCTCTGTAAGTCTTGCTGAAAAGATACAACTGTTGAAGAATGATTTTGTCTGTTTTTTTAATGGAAGACTTTAATAAGGAATCTAAGTTTATATTTTGGGATTTTCTTTAACCTATAATAAGCTCAGATTTGTGTGCTTCGTTCTGCAGTGAATATTATTTCAGCACAGAAAATTTGGAAAGAGACTTCTTTCTGAGGAGAAAGATGGACCAACAAGGATTTCTGCCTGTTTCATTGATCGCCAGCTTCCGTCGGATGCAAGCTCTGACTACAAATGCTGCACTCATTTTGGAGGTAAAATCATTCAGAAGTATGTATGTGGGAAGCTGCTTGGTTAATTCTATGCTGCCATTTAAAGTTAGTGCTATGAGTTAAGAAAAATTTCTGTTTGTAATGACAAGGATTTATAAAGAGGCTATAAATAGCCAAGTTGTTGGTTTTTTTCCTTTTTGGATGGTTTTAAAGTATGTTTGTCATACAGGCCTTAAAGGACAGCACAGAAGTTGAAACTGTGGATCAGAGATTAAGAAAAAGGGTTGATCCAGAAAAGTGGCCAATTCCAGGTCCTCCTCCATGCAGCCTGCCTCCAACTGACTTTTCTCAGCTCATCAATTGTCCAGAATTCATACCAGGACAAATTTTTGGCTCACATACTGGTAAAGGATTTACTGTATAGAAACATAATTTTAGGAGCGTCTGTCTAACTTAGGAAATTTGCCTCCTGATACTGATTTCACAATAGAAGTTGTACATTTGGTAATGGTTTATTCAGCTGCTCTGCCTGCCACCCTTGCACATGCCAAGTCACATGAAGGATGCAAAGTAGATAAAAATGTCTCTTATGTGTTATGGCAGTGACCATTCACCAGAATATAGAATGATGGACTACAGTCCTGTAGAATTGCTAATATTAATCTTAAGTTAGTAATAAAATCTGCTTCATTTTCGTAGCAGCTGAAAGTTGACTCTTTATTTGGTGCATCCTTGTTTTGGATGGGAAACATTCACATTATTAATAGGGAGATGGCTTTGTTCACTGACAACCCTTGGCAAGAAAATTTTTTACTAAAATGTTGGCTGGAATTAAATTGGAAGAATGAAGATGGAGTTATGCACCCATGCATGGAGATAGAGAATGGCATGGAGAAAACACATCCCTAATGATGCTGCTCTTGTTTTCTGAATAACACGTAATTTCTCACAGACCGTTAGAAACTTTCCATGTAAATAAGTTCTTAGAATTGATTTTATCCTGAAATGTTGAGTGAACTGTGAAAAGCTGTCTCCTGAATGTGAGAAGAAATTCTTTGATCTCTGTTAACCAGAGAGGTAGAAAAATGGTAGCTGTGGTTAAAAGAAGGACCAGTGAAACAATTAAAAAAAACCCAGCAAAACCAAACCAAAACAATCCACATCAGTAACTGAACTACTGTTTTCCACTACTAGAGTCTGCACCAAGTTCTCCAAGAATGGGAAGCCCACTGAGTCCAAAGGAAAACACTGAAACAAGTAATTTTCAGAAAATGTCTAAAGGATTGTCTACAAGTTTGCCTGATTTGGACTCAGAACCTTGGATAGAAGTGAAGAAGAGGCATCGGGCATCCACAGTCAAACTAAAGGTAAAATCAAAGCCCTTTAAGGTTATGTTTAGATAAACAAATGCCAACTTTGAGATTATACTGTAAACCGAGATTTTGCACATCAACATACGTGGTACTTGATAATGTAATACAGTTTGGATAATCATTATCCAATTCAAATATAAATCCTTTTCCAATTTAGGAAACTGTTCCTATACCTGATCAAACAGCAGATCAACACAAACCACCCCCACCTCCGGAAGAACAAGAACAAGAAGAACTTGAATTTTTGTTTGATGAAGAGATGGAACAAATTCAGGGTCAGAAGAATAAATTTACTGATTGGTCAGACAGCGATTCTGATTATGAAATTGATGATCAGGACATAAACAAGATTTTGATTGTAACACAGACACCACCATATGTGAAAAAACATCCTTGTGGAGACCATACTGGAAACCATGTATGCCGTGCAAAAATTACAACAGAACTTGCTAAAGTCATTAATGATGGCCTGTACTATTACGAACAGGATTTGTGGATGGATCAGAGTGAAAATGATGCCATGATGAAGGTAATTCTCTTAATTTTTGACCTGAAAACTATGTCTGTCCAAACAGTTCCCAAATTAATTTCAGCCATCTGCTATGTAGTTGTAAAATGCTACAGAAAAGTGTCAGCAATTTGCAGGTCTACTGAATTATCTTTACAGTCAAAAGCAAACTCAAGTTTTTCTTGTCACAGACTTGACCAAAAACATTGAATGAATATTTTCCAGAACTATTTTTAACATTTTGGACATGGTTCAAGTTTTCCAATGTTTTCTTGTTCTTTGAATAGTTTGTTTCATAACAACTGCAAACCTCTACCCAGAGGGGAAGGGAGCACTGGTCTGAGATGAGATAATGATAGGAAAGTAATACAGTAATACAGTAGTCTTATATTGAGGTTCTGTTTGCCTTGTAGTTTGTTAGAATGATGGTTAGAACAGAGTTACCTAAACACTAAGTGGTGAGGGGAAGGGGCTTTATCCGTG
Source organism: Cephalopterus ornatus (assembly GCA_013396775.1). Lineage (NCBI taxonomy): Eukaryota > Metazoa > Chordata > Aves > Passeriformes > Cotingidae > Cephalopterus > Cephalopterus ornatus. The sequence goes on along the minus strand of VZRE01007543.1, from coordinate 107,147 downwards.
CACAAAGAGGGGAAGTAGCTTAATGGACAAATGGAGCATGTCAGTGCAAAAACAAGCTGACAAAGATAGAAATGAATGTTGAGAATAAGAGCAAGAAATAAATGTAGAATTCAGAATACGAATTTTATTTTTTTTTATTACAAAGGAAATGGACCAAGAGAACCAGCAAACATGAAGAAGACAGTGATAAATAGCAAACAGCAAGAGAGAATATTTTCTTTTTTTGTTGTTACGGTCTTGACAATGATTTAACAAGATTTTTCATGCACATGCACACATGTCCCACATGAGGCACGTGTATGGGTACTTAGGTGTTAATTCTGGCTTACTTGCTCTTTATGAAATGCACCTATTTCTCAGGATGATATCTGTTACCCTGCTTTGCATTTACAATCTGCTTTCTCTAATTCAGCAAGAGATTGAGAACTTTAAGAAGCTAAACCTCATTAGTAAGGAAGAATATGTTCTTCTTGCACCAGAAATGGCTGATCCAACCCAGGAAGTTCCTCCTGGACCTTCAGGGTTACAGAAAGGTAAGTAAAAGTATTTGTTTTTTAGAATCTTTAGAATAAATAACAACTCTGTAGGTGTTTTAACTCCTTCTGCCAGTGTAATATTTTAATTTTGGTTCAGTCAGCAGTCTGAGGGGCTTTTTCTTTGCTCACTTTTCAAACTGTCAGCTGTTCTTTGGTAGCATGGTTTCCACTGAATGACACGATGTTGATATTTGTACTTCTCAGGATACCTATGACCATCTGAAGGCAGTGGTCTGTTTTGTTGTCACTATATACCAGCACCAGGTGCTTTTTGTGTAATTTGAAATTTACAATGTGTAAAGTAAACTGATGTTGTGAAACATTTTATAGAAAGCAGCAATTTTATGGGACACAGGGATGGATGGAAGTGAAATCAGAAGAATTTTCTACCTGTATCACAACCTTACTGAGCAGTCACAGTGTCCAAATGTTATCTCTTAGCAGTAGTATTAACATTTACTAGCTTACATACTAGCATCTTTGAAGTAGTTTAATAAAACTATCTCACTTTCTCTTTCCTGCCTTCATATTTAGCAAAAGAGCTGACTTGTAACATCCTAAGTATTGAAGTACCTCCAACAGCAGGAATAGCTCGATCATTGCCAACAGCAGTTCCAGACGCCCACCATTTTCACCCTGGCTTGATCCCGCGAACACCTCGCACCCCAAGGATACAGGATTCCAAAAAAACACCCAGGTTCTACCCTGTTGTTAAGGAAGCGCGATCCTTTGATTTAAAGGTAAATGGAACAACATATTAAAAAAAAACCCGAACAAAACAGAAGAAGCCTATAAAACTCATGTTAGTGCATACAGTTTAACAAGAATTAAAAGGCAAAAAATTAAATCTTATACTCTTTTATAGTTTATCTCCAAAATATTTACCATATTCAATTTTTTTTAATTTCTATTAAATGTTTCCTGAGTTTTCTTTCTTAAAAGTCTTTGCTGAAAGTTTAGTGCCAAAAATTTTTTTATTTGTTACATAAGACTAATCTTTAGGTAATGAAACTGGAGTTTTGCTATTTCATAATATGTTAGATAAGAGAATATAAAATTTTTAGATCTCTGTCTTAAGAGGGAGAGAATGAGTAAAGTCAAATTAGGGAAATAAATCCTTCATTTACTTCCTTAGACTCCTAGAAAAAGAAAAACACGCCACAGTACAAATCCTCCCCTAGAATGCCACGTTGGTTGGGTGATGGATTCCAAGGACCACAGGCCTAGAACTTCCTCTCTGAGGTAAATTTTTTTGTTGTTGTTGTGGAAAATTTGTTTGCAGTTAGTTCCCAGCTCTCACAGAGAAACAGGATGCGATAAAAGACAATTTATAAATACAGTGGAAGCTAGGAAAAAGTAATTAAGGACAAAAACATGGAATCAAGGCTGTCTGGAAGCAAGCTAGACAGACTTGTGTTCACGTTGTTTGATCTATGATATAGCAGCAGTAACATTACTTGAGGCACTGATGTTCACATCAGAGACTTGGCTTTTAAGTGGTCATTTAAAATCAGGCATGACAGTAAAGTTTAATTATCCTTATCCAAAACTGCCTCTTTTTTTTGACATATCAGCACAAAATCTGATTTTCTTGAGGTGCATCCAAGATCAGATGACTGGGCCCCCAGCAGGCATTGTAGCAGTCATCAGGTGACTGCACTAGTCTGACAGCCCTTGCACAGGTCAGGATGGGTGAAAACCAATTCTGTAGAAAAACTGTTTATGAGTCAGAAATGTGTTGGCTTTTTTCTTCATCAGTTCCAATGCCTCACCTTCAGAAGGAGCTCCACTAGCAGGTTACGGCTGTACCCCAAATTCTCTGCCAAAATTTCAGCACCCTTCTCATGAACTGTTAAAGGAAAATGGCTTTACTCAACAGGTGTACCACAAATACCGGCGAAGGTGTTTAATGGGTAAGCTGCTCCATGCACTTCCTAAAATTTTAGGTAGGAGGTATCAGGTTTCATCTGATACCAGTTTTCTTCACATTGTTCCTTATCCTTAATTTTTCTTGGGAAAGGAAAGCAAAATTTATTTGATGCTTCTATTTTAGGAACTCTGCTTTCCATTTGAATTTACATTCCCTGACAAAAAAAATACCCTCCAATTTGAACTGCAGTTACCAGAATGTCTTGTGTGTGTGTTTACTAAAGGGAAAGCACTTGAAAATATTTTGCTGAAGATTTAAAATAGTACTTTTGGTTCCCCCTTTCTTTTTTTCTTCCAGAGAGGAAACGGTTGGGAATTGGCCAGTCCCAAGAAATGAACACACTTTTTCGTTTCTGGTCCTTTTTTTTGAGAGATCACTTCAACAAGAAAATGTATGAAGAATTCAAACAGCTTGCTCTAGAGGATGCAAAAGAACACTGCAGGTATTTTTTTCCTGGAAATTAAAAACCGTTGAGGCCTTACCATTCCTTTTAATGACTGTGAAGTTTACATGTATCTGACGTGAATGTTTTTAGTATTGCCTTTGACTCTTTGTAAATCTTTAAAATAACAGTGTGTATAAGTTATTTTAATAACAAAAATCAGTATGTATTTATGCTTTGCAGATAAATAGCTAAATGTACAACATTTCCTGACTTGCAATCAGTCCTGAATGCCACAAAATCCTGTAACTTGTTGACTGTGACAAGTCAGCTCTGTACTAACAGTAGTAAGATTCTTCCTTCTATAGGTGAAGACATTCTTAACCTCATTCAACTTGTTCAAACCGGTTCTTGCCTTACAAAAATACAGAAAAAATGACCACAAAGGAAATTGCTTCTGCCCTTTAGCTCTTGGATATTACTCCCTTTCTTTCTCCCAGTTCTTCCACCTCTGTTTTTCTGAGCCAAAGAGACAAGGTACATACATACTTCTCTGTTCTATTCCAGGTATGGCTTGGAATGCTTGTTTAGGTTTTACAGCTATGGCCTGGAAAAGAAATTCAGGCAAGAAATATTCGAGGATTTCCAAGAAGAAACAAAGAGGGACTATGAAGCTGGTAATTATTACAGGCCTGTCACTGCTCACACTAGGGTAATGTTAGTTGGAGATAATCCCAGTTCCTTGGCACTGACTTGTTAACTAACCCAAGCGCAGCTTTTGTTTGTATTTTTTATCTTCGGTTCTCCCAAAACTTATAGTTACCTGTGAATAATTAAGATTTTAATTAAATTTGGTATTTGTAAATTGCTAAAATTATCTTCTTCCATTACTAGGTCAGCTGTATGGATTGGAAAAATTTTGGGCTTACCTAAAGTACTCTCAATACAAGACTCCAGCTGTTGACCCTAAACTGCAAGAATACCTGAGGAGATTTAACAGACTGGAGGACTTCAGGGTGGAGGTAAGTTTCAGTACCTATTTTAAATCAATATTTGATGTACTAATATTTTTACTGCAAGGTAATCTGAAAACAGTCCTTGATTTCACCAAAAGGCAGCTTGACAAATCCTAAGGGCCTAATCCTTTCAGTCCTTTAAGTCTATGGAAAAGAAAAATGGCTTTACAGCAAAACACCTAACGGGCTGCCTATGTTTATTTTCAGCCTCCTATTAGTGAAGAATCTGGCAGAAAGAGACCAGTTGCTGCAACAGGTGAGGATTCAGGTCATCGCAGACATCAGTCTAATTCTTCTAAAACACTTCCTGCCACTAAAACCACCACTCCCTGTCAGTCCCGGCCACTGGGAAGCATTACCAGTGGGAATACTGTGCGAGCATCCGTGAGCTGTAGCAATGCTGCCACAAAATCCCTAGAAAGTGATGTACCAGAAAAATAGACTTTGGATGAGCTTGTGCTCTTGAGAATCAACCTTGACATCACTCTCTTAATTTGGAGATCTTCAAGGCGAGCCAATCTACTACATGATTAAAAATGTATGGAATTACAAAGAATTGGATTCACAGAATGTAGTTCCAAAACACTTACCCTAGGAGAGTTGCTCTTCGTTATGGGATCATCAGAAGGATCCTAGGGAAGATTCTTTGGCTTCAGTATTGCTTTCCTCAAGCTTTTGTTTACATAGAACTGCATTCCTTGCATATGCAAAAAATACTTCGGGGGATGCCTTACATTTCAGCTCAGATTTCTTAAAAAAGGTAATACCCATGTTATTTACTGTGCTTTCCTTACTCAGATTTCCCCATTATTTGTATTTTACCAAAGCAAAAAAGATTACATTATATGTAGAATATTAAATGGAAAGGAGGGGTCTCTGTGATTGGTTTACTCTTGAAGCTAACTATCAAAAAGGATGTTTTTGTGCAAAAGCACACTCGAGAACACACAGCTATATATGAAACTGCATTTCTGGATTCTATTTAAAGATATAGTTTCTATTTTTTTCAGGGTCTCCATAATTAGTATTTTATTAATTATGGAGTTTGAGTGGACATAACTGGGATAGTTTTGCAGATATTTCCTTCAGTACTGGTTCTTTAATAACTCAAGGAACAAAAAACTACAGGGGAAAATTGAGCTTTTGATTTCATAGTGTCTTAAATTAACATTCAGCACCTACATTTTGTGCAGGTTGTTAAAATAGCAAACTATTCAGATTATTCTGGGCTTGAGAGGTGTCTTCATTTGAATTCTTTTATGATTATGAACTCCAGTAGAAGCATAATCTTTTTTTTTTCTCGATATTTCAAGTAATAGTTAGTTTGGAGGGAAACAAAGTATTTCTTGTAAATTTTATTTGCTTTATTTTGCAATATCTGAATTAAGTTCTGCTTAAATTGTGCTAGCTAAACCTAAGTGATTTCAAACAGGTCTAAAGACAATTCACTGAATATAAGTTATTCAAATATAAATCCATTTTTATAGCTGAAGGATGGGGATGTTTATAACCTATCATGTCTTACTAACTTCATTATTTTCTTTTTAAAGACTCAAAAAGAACGAAGTGGATAACTTACCTCTTCCAGGGGTAGGTGAGATGAATTCCAGCTTTTTGTTAGTTAACTGCAGAAATTACTCCAATTAACTTTTAAAGTTAAAAAGTTCTGTCTAGGACAAATGCCTTAATCTGACTGCACAGCCATGGATGATGTTTTATTATAACAAGTCTGTTAATTTTTCAGTCATTGTCTTGTGAATCTCACTGAAACAAACGATGGATCTTTGCATTGAAAGGAATGGGTGGTAGCAGTGACCTTCCTACAGTTTCTACCATTTCAATACAAAATCCAGCCTTTTGTCAGTGGCCTGTTTCTAAATAAATTTAACCAAACACATACCAAGATTATAAGTAAATATCCTATAAATATGCTGAAGTGACACATCTCAATCCTATGTTTGATCCTTGCCTTTTGCTATCCATGAAAATGATGCAAATGTAAATTTGGATTGAAACTGTATATACAAGTAATAAACTTAAGATATTTCCTTTCACTTTTTCATTGGAAAATGTGCGGATTAAGCTTTTAGTGTGTGTAATTTTGTGATTATCTTCAAATATTTTATAAAAACAACAAAAGAAATCCTAATTGTTTTGTATATCAACTTTTTTCCCTCCCCAAAGTATGAAGAAAAACAACTTGAAAGTGTGTAAGGGTGCAGATTTGCATGGGAATTTCTGGTGCAGAGGTATTGTGGAAATCCAGCCTGTTAAGGGCTGAAGTGGTTCTTTGGATGTGAGCCAGCTTTCTTCAAGTTCAATATTGATTTGTTTTTGCCACATGACTGGGTATTTTCAAAAAAACCACCACAGGTGAGTGGTAAGTATGGTGGAAAGCAAAGAGTGAATACTTTACCTGAGAGAATGAATACTTTACTTGCTGCCCTCTAGAATTGCTTAGATAGTGTCCCTTTAGTGAGGCGGAGAGAAACACCACCAAAGTCCATCCACAACTCTGGCTGCCTTCCAGGAATGCCCCTTTCACTTCCCATGGGCTTAAATCTTCCCCCCCTTTCCTTGCAGAGAGGTGGAAAATACAATACTTATATTGCTGCTTGTTTCTCTATCTGGCTTCACGTGGTTAATCACCTCTCAGTAATTTATGTACCTTGTTGGAAGGCCATAAATTTGTCTCTGAACATGCATATGTGTGTATCCAACATCCTTTCTGATGCCTTTTAGGTCCATTTAATCCAACCTTGACTTAAGAGTGGTTGTATTCTATCAGTGGTCTATTACTGAACACTCAGCAAGTCCTGGACTTTTCCTTGTCTAAAAATTCTCCCATGTACTTCTTGAAGAATTTCTAGGTTTGTCTTCATTTCTTCTGTTGAGAAATGACTGTCCAATACTTCAAAACACTACCCTGCCTAAACTCAGGAAGATTTCTGTCATGCTCAAAATACTGGATTCTAGAGGCTTTTTAAAAGGGAAGGGAAACCTCAAGCTGGCTCTTGTTCTTGATGGAGATTAGATGTTTTCCTATAATGAGCAGCAGTAGCCTGGTCTGTGTGACTGATGCTCCTGAAGTTTAACAGGGATTTGGATTTCTGGGGGAGATAAAGCATTAGAATAAATGGAAAACAGTTTGTATTCACTGCAGCCTCTACTGTGCAGCCTTTGCTTCAGTGAAGCACTGCTGAGGTGACAAATGACACTCCCTTGGCTCCAGGCAGAGGAGACTGAGCATAGCCGATGCTCTTTTCCTGACAAATCCCACAGCTACTTTAGGCTTGCTTGACCTGTTGTCTTAAGAGCTTTCTTCTCTGCTGTCTTCAACCTCAGTGCTTTTGGGGTTTCAGAGAAACAACCCTTCACCTGTATTTGAGCCAACCCTGGCACACAGGTTCTATCAAAGCAACTTTAAACCCAGTCTGTGAGCATCTCTTAGGAAACATTCACCTTTAACTGTAAATTAGAAGCCAGTGGAAGGATTTACCAGTAACATTATTTATCTGCTTTCCATATGTAAGTAAACCTTCAAGGCTTCCTTAACTTGTGTTAAGGAGGAAAGGAATAATTAGCCAAATCTTTTGTACTGTTCTACACAGAGGAATAGTACCTTTTCCTAGAGGAAATAAAATCCCACAAACTCTTACTGTATTATCGAAGAGGCTCAAACAAAGCCTGTGCAAGGTTTAACTGTTCCCTGACCTTTGCAATGAAGACAGTAAAATCAAACTGATTTTGCAGGAAGAAAAATGAGGTTAGAAAATAGCTTAGAACTAAGATATTTAAAGTGAAGCAAGATCAGCAGATGCCAAACTGGTTTAGGGTTGGACACAGAATCTAAAAGGATAGAAAATTTAAACCTTAACCAAGGAAGAGTATATCTAGCTCAGTAAAAGGATACAAACAAATACAAGCATGTGAAAGGATAATTCTGTAGTCCATACTGGAAATTCAGGATGTTCAGATCAAATAACAACATGGTAAATTTTTATTTAAAATCAAGAAGGTTTAAAAATATATTTCCTGCCATAATGCAGCATTTTTGGGAAGTGGTGTACAAATGAGGCAGAAGTGTCAAAACACATGATGGTTCAAACTAGTTTAACGCTAAGTCTAGCCTAGGAAAACAAGTCATATATTTAACCGAAAATGTATTTTGTTTCTATAGATGATGAGAAATTCTCCCTTCAAGACCCTCATGTTGCTTAAACAAAATTTAACAGTCAGTACCAACCTGGCTTTTACTTAACAGTGAATTTTGACCAAGTGATTGAACACAAATGTTCCAATTATAGCAGCTGCACTGAGGGTTGGCTAGATCTGATGTTATTCTCATTACGCTTTGTATATGTCAACTTTTTATATATATGAAAGCTACTCTGTGTTTTAAAGCACTTTTTTTTTTTAGATTGTCAGCTTTAGATCATTACTGACTTTGTATGTAGGACGGATGAGGGTAATTTAAATCCACTAGACATCAAACTACTGGATTAAGTCTATGCAACATTCTGCTGCCATGGGATAAGTTTTTTATTCCTCATAGTTACCATTAAGATGTTTCAAAACAAAACTCACCCTTTACCCATCTTGTTGTTCAGCAAATCCTAAAAGTTAAATTTTAAGCATTGTGCTTTTAAAACATTTTTAAAAAAACAACAGAATTGCATGTAACTACCTTTCTTTCTCTAGTAGGAAGCTAGTACATCAAGCAGATGTAAGCATGATGAACAGCTAATGCTGTGCCAGATGTAGCAATACTAATGGCTGTAATGAGTCAAGAGCATAGAACATCACAGTGTTAAGAACCTCCAGCCATGACTTTGTATGGTAGAAGCTGTATGTGTATTTTACCAAATAAAATGCGGAAGAAAGTATTTATCTGATTGCCCTATGAGATTGTTGGGTAAGCTGCCTTTTCCTGCTCCACAACTAGACAATCTGCATGCCATGATGAAGTGCAACAGCTAAAAGTGAAAGGTATACTGTAAATGTAGGGTAAAACCTTTTATAGTGAGATTTAGTTAAAAGAGAAAAACTTCCTAGTGAAGCATCCAGATACAGAACTAGTGTTTCATTACTCCTAGCCCCTGTCCTATGGAAGGAAGCTTTTATTTATCTTGTTAGCTTCCACTGTTCCATCTAAACCACATATTTCTGTGGTTAACTACAGCAGCATGACCAGCATTTCAGCAGTTGGATGATTAGCATTCACTCAGTCCAAGCCTGGTTATTGCACTATTGCTCAGCTTATAACGATGTGACCCAAGCAGAAGCCAGAGTTTAGTGAATTCACACCTCTCAGAACTGTCCAGCCCAAACAGGACCTTGCCGCCCTAACTTCTATGGAGAAACAGCTCCACTTCTATTACTTCTTCCATGCTAAAACTATTCTATTTCAAGGCTAGATATGCAAGGAACAGAATTCAATCTTGCCTTCTAGGACACCGTGAGTTACACATGATTCCACAGAGGAGTTTTTGTTTATTTGTTTCATTTACATCAATATAAATCTCTTTCAGTCAAATAGGAATAAAAAAGTAGTCAACCGCAGAATTTCACAGTTTACAGTTCCACAGAATGCGTGTGTATAGATATATATATAAATTGTTACTGTAGACTTATTACAGGTGAAATCTGCAGAGGTACACAGACATAAGCCACAAAGCTGCTGTTCTTGTCCTGTTAATGCTATGAGACATATTCCTTGTACTGTACATTACACTGAGTTTTTAAAATGCTTTATTTACATCACTTCTTCCCCCCCCCATAAATGCATTGGCATAGGTTTACTCTCTTAAATACAGCTTACCTGAGTAAGTCCTCAAGATTCTTCAACAGCTGGGACTTGAAAGGGAAAACAACTAGACAAGGAGCAGTATTAATAGTGATGGATGCATCATATATCCAAGACTTCTTCCCCTTTGTCATCCATCATTTCCAGCTCTGCTTAACAGCTACTATATAAAGTCTGACAGCACATGTGGTATTGTACATGCTTTATTAAAATGGTACTTGTATTTACAATATCTGCAGAAACAATCCCTCCCACATCTTGCATTCAGACAGACACACACACAGACACACGCGCGCAACGCCCCTTCATTCTACAGGGGTGTGAAGGCTATGCTCCCAAAAGTTAGGCAGCTTCTGGAAAAGGAGGAAGGGTGACTTTTTTGTGTGTTTGTAATTCATTAAAAAGAAGCATGGGAGTATGCATTTGGCCATCACAATGCTAATTTAAGTATATGTAGTATTAACATATGGCAGTAACACTGAGTATTCCTCTTTTACATTCTATACACAGAATGACATCAAGGTTTTCCAGTCAACAGAACATTCCAACTTCAGTCTCAATGCTGCTTGTAGTGACTATGAAACCGCAATTTGGGGGCTGTCCCTTAAAACAATTCAAGTCTATGTAAGCGAAATAAGGCACAATTAATATTTGATTTGATTTAGAGGATGGGAAAAGGGGGGAGAGGCAGGCTTCAGATAATAGTTGTTGCAGAGGAAACAGTTTTACCCAATCCTTTTGAGAAAAGGATGAACTTTATCCCCATCCTAATCTACATGGACTTCTCTTAGAGAACTGAAGTATTCTGCTGGGGCCACTAACGCCCACATACAAAACAAAATTGGAAATTAACATTTTACTGCCAGCTTCAGTAGTCTAACCTACTGATGCTGATGTGCATGAGTACATCTTTCTTTAATGCTGAAGGAGAAAGACACAAAGCAAGATTCAAACCTTCCTCTGAGCTTGAAGACTCATGTCTTTTAGAGAACTTGTAAGATATACTAGTTGAAAAATTCAGCTTACTGATAAAAAGGAATAGCATTTTTGCCTTTAAATCCCTGGCCCCTCTTCCCTAACAAAGCCTAACCAGACATTACAAATAAACTGCAACAAAAAATTTGGCAGCACAAAGAATGTCTAGTATTCAAATCATCACTTGTGAGTATATTATTTTCCTTGTACAAAACCTGTTGAATGTTTTTCGCAGCAGATGAACTGTACCCAAAGATGCAGGACATTCTGTGATGGGGATAAGAGGTTGCAGTTCCGAAGGCCCCTGACTTTGGTTGTTTACAAAGTTCATTCCTGTTTAGTGTGATCCTTGGTATCTTCCTCATCTGTGTATTCTGATGGTTCTTCCCCTGGTTTTAGGAGTCTACCTACGTAGTCATATTTTTCTGAAAGAGATTTATGATTCCATTACAATCAAATACAGCTGCATTTGCTTGTTAGCCTGGACTACTGCAAATTCACTTTTTCTCCTACACACTACAGTTCTTAACCTGAATCACTGGAATTGGCGGTAATTTAGCAGCAAGCTCAGCCTCCCAAACTAATCTTTCCACTAGTGTGGCTCCCTTCTTTCTGTAACTGTGAGTACTTTGTTTCTGTTCTCCCGCAGCTGATCAGGCAAAGCTTTGTCACCCAAGGGCTGAAATTGCTGCTCTTCAATCCCTCAGCCTGTTTCAATTTCAGTCAGTGTGAAAAATTACTTTCCCTCTCTCCTGAGGCATATTTGTCAGAATTTATTTCAACACAGACTTGTTCAACCCTTTATGCTAAAACAATCTTTAGTCCTAATTATAATTCCATGGCATCCAAAGCCAACAACTTGCGAGCGGGAGTTCCATCAGCTAAGCTGATGAGATTTGAGAGTGAAATTCTGTTCTGAAGAGCTAAGAGAACAGTTTTCTTGTATAAAACTAAAAGGCTGAAAAAGATTTAGTAACATATAGTGAAAGGTTCTCTGTGGAAGAAAGGCCTGAATTCCCTGGTCTTTTCTTAACAAAGTTACATTGCATTAATAATATTACTGTCAATGTTTCTTTAAAAGCCTCCCCATTTCTTTAAAAGCCCAAATCAGTCATTTTTATTAAAAGCATTTCCTTAAGCTAAAGATGTGCTGCTAATTTGAGAATTTACCTTTAAATTGCATTTCCCACTCTCTTACACTTTCCATCTGTACAGCATTTAAGTCCGATAGGTCATCATATTCATCTCTGAGTGCATCTTTATCTAGACAGAAAGTTGCTAGTCCCCTGGAGGCATCTCTGCCAGCAAATATTCCATATGGACCCTCTGAAAACAAAAAGACAAAATTGATGCCTTCAAATCTTTGTTTATGGTAACCAAATCTCTGTTCTTTACATAGTCTGCCAAAGCCATAAATTAAAATTCTGCAGTGATGGGAACAGCAGCAGTTTCAATGCCATGGCTGTTCGACATTCAACAGCACCGCAAGTCAGTCTTTAATGTCACTGGGAAATAAAGTCTGCTGAGAGAAGCAGAACCAGGAAAATAACTTTGAAGGGATATCTGGAAAAATCCCTGTCAGTTGATGCAAGTTAGTTGATGCAAATTCCAAAGGGACCAGAGGCTGGAATTCAAAAGAAATGCACTTCTATTAAACAAAACATTGAGTTTTTACAAGTCAGGCATTAACAGAAGCAAACTGTAGAGACATCTTAATTAGAAATTCAGTATTATAAATAAATATAACTTAAGAGTGCTAGTTAATAATTTCACTTCACTTATAGAACCACAAGAACTTTCTACATCTTTTGTGACATTTCTTACTTCTGTGGAAACTTCCTCACTTACTTTGGGCAGCAGATCCTCCATGTCCCTACCCTGTACTGCTCTTGAAAACGGCACAAATTGTCACATTAAGAATACAAAGCAACTACTTCCTCTGTGCTTTTTGACCAATGCAAAGCAGCACAAATATGCTAATAGAATTTCAAGCAATGACTGTAAAATAAATATTATTACAAAGAGAACTGGATGATTTACAAACTAACAACTCTCAGGATAAGGTTGGTAACTGGCTTTCCCAAATTTTAATTAATTGAAGAGACTTTAAGCATATCTTAGATTTTCTTGACCTAAAACCAAATACCTTAATTCAGATCAGTTAAAACAACCAACCAAACAAAACCCCACAACCAAAAAGCAAACCAAAAAACCCCACCTACTTTAAAGTTTTCTGCACTAACTGCAGCAGCTGAGCACCAGGGAGATGCCCAAGGCTTGCTACAGAGTGGGTGCTACTTGAAGATAAATAGGCCAGGACCCTTCTCTGGCTTACCTCTGGACAGTGGCCATCAGCCTGAAGAAAAGGCAGCACTCACAGGCAAGAATGACCACAACCAAGTGGCAATACACTGTCCTTCACCCCCTCTATTGCCTGCTGGAGCCCTCAGACCTCTTCTGCACCAGGACGAGCCACAGGATATCAATCCAAGAGGCTAGTTTTCTCCCAGGCTGCTTGCTCCAGCCACCACACCTATCTGCTCTTGCAGGGCATTGACTTCGGGGTTCAGACAGAGGCTAAATGCAGCAGGAAGAATCCTGAGGCAAGGAACCCAAGTACCATATGGATTAGAAGAAACTACATCCTCACCAGAACTGGTGTCGTCTCTCCACCCCGTAGTGCTTGGCATTGTAAGCTGCTTACAGTCAGACCTGAGAACAGAAGGGTGTCTTGTGTGCCAAAGACAATTCCCTTGTCTCTCTGGAAATAAACCAACTGATTTAAAAGCAAAAATTCCACAAAAGGTAGGTATTGGAGAACGAACTATCAACTGGAAGTTTGCACTGTACCAATCTAGCCGTAAGAGACAATCATAATGATCAACAGCATGATATGCTCATCCTTTTAGATATTTTGCTCCAGGAACGACATTCAAAAAAACTATCTTTGGGCTCAGAAATTACATTTAGAGTACTAAAGAGAAACAAAGACAAGAGGGCTAGTGAACTCTATCTTTCCTATTTCCATGCTGAATGAGATGTTTATTTGCAAAACAGGATTTAGAGACTGACATCAACTCTATACCAACGCATTTTGCATGCTCAGTCACTTCCCGCAGAACAGGCTAAGAGGCAGTGATGCCCATCATCTGCAACACAAGTCTCTTCAAACAAGAAATCTTGCTTCACTCAAAATAGCAATCATTCAAGTGATCTAGTTTCTTATGTTCTGCATGAAGAATTGGAGCTATAAACAATCAGTAAATCCTTAAGAGGCATCGTATGTTACTTAATGTCCCCACCAACAGTATTTTGTCCCCAGTTTTTCCTTTCTCTGAAGTGTTTCAAGCAAATACTGCCATAAATCATACTATTTGGATAATGTGTTATCTAAATCCTGACTAACCAGAGAGTAGCACACTGCTCCCCGTCTCTTCTACCCTGCATTTAGCGGTTTGTGGAGTTTTACAGCACCTGCTGAGATGCCACCTCTTGGTCCACCAGCTTGATTACAATGATTTATATTAAAAAGAGAATGACATATTTATCAGTATCATATTTATCAGCACTGAACACCCTTCTATCTCAATAATATACTTAACTGAAAGCATGAAAGCTTTTAGAATGTATCAGCTTGCATGAAGATTAATGCATGCAAAATTTCTGCAAGTATCTTTTAATCTCATATGCTATTACACCAACTTTTTTTTCTTTTCTGAAATTGAATCTAAATGTTAACATTCTAGATTGTTTACTAAAAAAGTATTTACTACAGAAGTATTCAGAAGTCACGGAGAAACCATTGAGCCATGTCCAAGCACCCAGTGGAATGCTAACTTGTAAAAGTCAGCCTTTGGACTCGGTAGACAGCATCTCAAATTCCAGCTCTGCAAATATAACTTAGAACTGTGTCCCATCCTTTCCTAAAAGGTGAATATTGAATTATGATTATTAAAAAATGGTGCAAGCTTGGCTTCACCTTAGTTGCAGGGTTGCTACAGTGAAGTTCAGAGTACTAGGTATGAGCAATCTACTTCAAGATTTAAAGCTTCCATTCAGGTACTTCTACGCAGTTTAAGTACAGTATTTTATATTAATATAGAACAAAGAGGTCTGAGATTCTGCTATAAGCCCATGTCTATTATTCACTTTTATATAAAATACCAGTGCAACAGTCTTAAAAAGGTATTTTGCATATCAGATTTCTTTGCATTTGGAGAAGCATCTAGGAAGGTGCCAGCATAGAGAACCTGGGGAGAAAATATCCTTCAGGAACATGACTGAGTTAGAGACATTAGTGCAATCCTAGACACTCTTTCACAGAGTTCTTTCATGACCAGATGCAATTTACTCTGCAAGCCCTACCCACAGTCCTTCTTTCCTTTTGTCTGCCCACCTATTTAGACTGGCTCCTTCTGTAAATAATTGATTGCAGCATGACATGATAGACACTGAAGAGAGGGCAAAAACAGAGGCTTGTAGCATAGGTATGTAAACTAAAGTGATTTTTCGAGACCCTATCACAAAATCTCAGTGGTTTTCTTTTGCTGTATCCCCAAATTAGCTATTTCATAGTCAACTATGTCTTAAAAAAATTCTCCTCCCACTTCTATTTGGCATCTCACAATAATGAAAGTCAGGGAAGTGTCAAAACCAATTAAAATAGGTCTGCTACATGTTACTTGGTTACACAGAGCTATGAGCCTTATGTGAAGGAAAACACTGTTCCTTGAAGAATGCTTTTCTTCCTATCATGACTTTCACATATTAAAACACTCTGTTTCAGAGCCTTTGTTTATTTTATCCCTGAGACCAATTATCAAGACCACGTATTTGCCTATATAACTCCACATCTATACCACCATGTTCATACACTGCATTTTCACCTGTATAAAGTCCTCATCTACCTTACAACTCCACCTTGTATAAAGTACACCCTAAGCTACAACACATGCAAAATGTTGCTACCCACCACCTGCAGATCCTCACTTCCTCTTAGAATCCAGTGAAGAATCTGGCAGTCTTGATGAACTTGACATTGTGTTCTGGCCTGATATTTGTCTTTATTCACAATAAACCAGGTAGCTTGAGAATTGGTAAAATCAAAATCCCTTCAGACAATAAAAATAGCTTTGTAATTCCTGCACTCAGGATTTCTGCACCTCCTAGCGCTGTTTTGCTTCTCAAATGAAGATTTAATTTCTCTTTGCAGATACCTTAAGACAACAGCAAACAAGGAAAAATATATTTAAGCTAAAGCACCATATTAAAAATTTTGAAGTATAAAGTTTTTATTTGGAAACACTGCTTTTAGTCACTTCCTCCAAAACAGGCTAAACTGGATCTTGCAATAGAATGCATTTCAATTTTCAGCCAGTCTGGCCAATAGTTCCCCCAGCAAAACCTACGCTTGTATTCAACTTTGGAGTAGATATTCTTGGTTACCAAAGAGGCTACCTGACCATTTCAGTTCTGTACCAGCTTTGTGGAACATCCCAGACTATTGCTACAAGACTAGTAAAGAAGTGAACACTGTACACTGAACTTTGGATTGCTCCAACACACAGCGCAGGGATCACACCACGGATAGCCATGTGGACTTTTTATCTAATGAAGTCATATGTAATCTAAAAATTGTATTCATTTTCACAAGGCCCATCATATGATTTCTCTGAAGAAGCCACACAGGTTAACAAGGTTCAGTTTTAAACCAGCAGTTTTGGTTTCTTCAAGTAGTCAAAAAGCACTTCCATGCAATCACCAAATACACAAAGTGTTGACTCCATGCAGCCACTGGAAATAAACCCCACTTTTGTCTGAAGCTTAGATATTCATGGACAGCATTTGTTCATCTGCAGACAAAATTATTAACAACTGCGTTATTCCATCACTTTGCCTACTTTTTCCACTCCAGCTCAAAGCAAAAGCTCCACTGGCTGTTCCACATTTTCCATCTGAATCCTGACATGTGTTTGTTCGGTGTTGCATCTTTCATGAGGGAATGAAAAAGCTACAAATTAAACAAAGCCATTTTGAGAGGCATCTTGAAAGCAGAAGCTTTCTAATAACATTTTTTCTAATAACATTATTACTGGGAATTCAAGGTGACATACTTTACTGCTCCAGATTTACACGAAAGGAAAGATGTGGGTTAATTTTAAGATACAATTTGCATGAAAAGTATGTGTTCTTAGGAGACTAATCCACAAAGTCTACATGCTAAGATGGAAACTGCTTAGAAACAGGGGTCTAAACCTGACTCCTCAGGCGTAAGGCCAGAGGGCCTCACTCTCGCTTATTTCCTTTTTAACTCGCTGGGAAAAAAAGTGCAAGAATCAATGACCCAGTTTCAACTTAAGGGGTAGCCAACAAGCACTGCAAAGAGAGCCTGTAGTTAAGCAGTCAAGAGATTCCTGGAAGATAGTTCCATTCTTGAGGAGGACCTAGATTCTACATCTTGCTTTAGTGAGAAATGCTTTGGCCACTAGTTTATGTCATAATAAGACAGGCAATGCTGGCCAGGTTTTTTGATTAAATGAGAGCAATGCTGCTCTGTACTGCATTTAACATCTACATGTCACTAACAATGATGTCACTATCACATTCTAATACATCTGGCTCTTAGCATACCTGCTTGATCAGGCCCCTCAGGTGATTCAATGATCTCAGAGGTTTTTTCCAACCTAACCAATTCTGTCACTGGGACATGACTGGTTTAAACAGGAACTAGTACAGAGACCTTTTATTAAACACAATTATTCAAGTTTTAAGGAACATATTGGTGTTATGGAA
This sequence comes from Cephalopterus ornatus, assembly GCA_013396775.1. Taxonomy (NCBI): domain Eukaryota; kingdom Metazoa; phylum Chordata; class Aves; order Passeriformes; family Cotingidae; genus Cephalopterus; species Cephalopterus ornatus. Next base: position 89,710 of record VZRE01007543.1, on the reverse strand, counting down.
AAAGGAAAAAGAAATTTAAAAAAAGATAAGGAGAGAGCTGACAGACGCAAGGAACAGAAGCAGAGCAGGAGACGAGTGCTGATTTTCTTGCTCAAAAGCACTTTACTGGCTGCTGCTCTCCATGAACATGGCCTGAACCTTTAACCAGAAGTATGGAAACAATCTCTCACCAATAGCATGTATACACCTTTTAGTTTTACTACTTTTGGTTGGAACTCCATTTTATCCAGAAATGCTGTTTCTCTGAAAAGCTGAATAGCAGGGGGAGAGATACCTCATTACACAGACACCAAAGAGCTGACAAACATCAAAAACACAGAGAAGACAAACACACCTTAGAGAAAGCACTTCTTTCCCCCGGTCTTATCCTCCACACTTATCTGTAACCCCTCAGCCTGTCATGTTCTTAAGATAAGGTCATCCTTAACAGAATTCTCCAGATACATCATATATAACGTCCCTCCTGCAACACTGCACTCTAACCATACCCTTGTAAAGGATGTATGGAAAAGCACTGTTACCATGTGGTCAACAGAGACACACTGAAGTTCACAGCCTCAATTCCAAAGGAAGTCTAACAGCATTGGATTATTTTTATAGGAAGGAACAACTACTATCTTACCTATTCCTCCTAGCAAACTTGGAAAATCAGAAATTTTCATGACAACTTGAAAGACAAGAGTGGGATGAGAAATGAGTTGACAGTGACAATGTAATGCAGTGAAAGAAAGTCAGGAAATTGATCTTTTTAAGATCATGAAACATTAAGTACCAAGAAGTGATGTGAACAAGCGCATACACAGGATTGCATATAATCTTGCTTTGTCATGCTCAAAGACATATATTTTTTATAAATGCACAAAGTAGTTGCTAAGTTAATCAAAACCTGTTTACACCATTACCTTGGTAGGCCAATTTAAATGCTAAATATTAAGATTTGCTGACATAAAATACTTTAAATCTTACAATGCCCTTCTATTGACAAATATACAACCAGAAATCTTGATACAAACAAACATGAAATTAAATGTTGCAATAAATGAAACAGTAGATACTCTGTCTTGTTATAAGGGTACAAAACCAACAGAGCATACATGAAAGGTACTAATCATTAGACCCTAAGTCATGAGATGTGATTACATCATCCCAAAACAGCTTCTCTGAAAGCCTGGTTATGTGATGTTTTTAATAGTCAACCACTACTTGTCTACTTTAGTTCTTTTAGAGTTTGTGTGTGATTCAGGAAAAGACAATTAATTAAAATCAATAACCAATCAAAGCATTCTAGGACACTTACTCATTTGAGCACAAGCAGAGGTGGCATTTCATACACCTAAGTGAAGTGTTGAAACAAAGGGCATACTTGCAGGACAGAGCAGCATTTCAGAAAAGAACTTGCAAGTAAAGTTTTAAATTAAGAGTTCAGTGTAAGCAAAGCAGGTTTTGGAGGCACAGACAGTTAAATGTGCAATGTAACCTTCTCCTGCTCTTAGCTAAAAAGCCTTAGACATACCAAAGACTAATAGGATACTGATGAGATAAGCTGTGTAAGGCCTAAAGAAGACAACATGAGAAAAGCTAAAAAAATCTGAAAAACATTTTGATTAAATGTTCAAGAAGGTGAAGTTTTCAGTCATGGTTGTTTGAAAGGATGACTTCAACAGTCTATCAATATTTAAAAATACCTTAACTGTATGTACAGTTCAATGAAACAGTATAACAGGATTCACTGGATGTAATTTAAAACCGTGAGAGTTTTGAGTAAAATCAGAAGTTCGGTGGGAACTTTAATGGAATCTCAACTGTTGGACAAAAATCTGGACTAATGATAATTTTATGCGTTTTTTAATGTTCTGCTGTAAGTAGAAAAATGAGGAATACCTTTGCATGCAACTACACTGAAGGAGAAAAACCAGTCCTTATGTTCATGGCATCAGAAGCCACCTGAGACAGCCACGTTATTCAACATTCACCCAGCACTCCAGACATACTTAAGATTGACAGTGAGCCCTCGGCAAATGCTTTCTGCTGTCTTCAAAGCTGATGCACTATTTCACATCAGTACCTCAACAAAATACCAAAGGCTCACAGTCAGAGCCTGAAATATCAGCAAAGACAGTGCCCTCAGCTGTTTCTTCTGTTAAAATCTGGTCATGCTTTGTCGGTATGCTTTGCACTTCCCTTGCCACACTCCAGCTATGAGACATAAAATTACTCTGAGAATTGCTGTGGACATCTGCCTACTCTGATTGAAGCCTTTCTGAAAAGGTCTCAACCAGCTGTAGGAGACTTTTCCACCTGATTCTTCTCAGATCTTTTGAGGCCTGCAAACCACCTACTAGCATCTTCCTTTTCAGCCACAAAACAGTTGCAAGAAAAAATTCTGACATGTATCCAAAGAGGGAAACCACATCAGCATGATTCAAATATCAACATGTTTGGCAGAGAACACACAGCTGATGATGCACAGGTTGAGCTTCACTATCGTATTGTGCAATGTCCCAAGTTACAGATCTGATATAGACAAAGAGGATGTCAGTTGTTAGAAATAGGCAAGCTTTCACTACAGGGGAGGAAAAAAGCTCAAACACATTTGTCTCTTTCCATGAAAAGCCTGGAAGCACTGTTTTAAGGAAACTGGCTGACAACAGTTATCAAAAAAGCAGATTGATGTCCTAGAACATTAAGTTTTAGCTTCCTCAGAGGCTGACAGTGTGAACCACCAATGATATCTTCAGTGCAGAGCCTAGCATTTAATTGCTGTTTGATGCACAAAAGAGATACAATGAATGTTTAGATCATGGTTCAGTATTGTTTCATGGAATAATCTGTCAACTTACTGGTGTTTTAAGCTTCATGTAGCATATATATTACCTGCATTTTATGTCAGCACACAGGTGTCAGTTTAAAAACCCCTCAATGCAAGAGACAAAAGAACTAGCCTGATTAAATGTCATGAAAGCTGCCGCTCACCAGACTGCGCTTTTTCAGCTTTACTGGTCAATAAACAACATAGCGCATGGCAGGGTTCTTCAGATCCCATTGTTAACTTTTACAGTATCCGATCAAAAAAGCATTTTGATTCAATTACAGCAGCTTCAGTTTGTGCAACTGGTGTCACAAACTTCGAGGGTAACAAGAGTTACAAAATTCTAGCCCAGTTCAACCACACAACTGCTTGTTCGTTCCCAGATAAGAACCAAAGACTTGTAACATGTCAGTTCTGTGTTTTTCCTTTTGTGACCTCAATTATTAAGTAATAATAATGATTACTTAACTTGGAACTGTTTCGTGGGGGAGGGGGAAGTTATCCTCTCTCCCCTCCACCCTTCCTACAAGGATGCTTCGCATGTCTACTATGAAAACTCCTGAATAGTTTGAATAAATCAAGTTTTCCAAACCACCATTGTTTAAGGAAGAAAATTACCAGCAGTCATAACCCTCATTTCCTTTGGCATCAGATGAGAACACAGTACTCACTGGTAAGTTTACTCACTTCATTATTAAGAACACTTTGTTACGAGACAATATGCTGCAGTTTCACAAGCTACAAGGTGGGTATGAAAACATAACATTGCCTTTGAAGCTTACTTTTCTGAACATTCAAAATACACATTTCCTCTCCAAATAGAAGAGGTCTGTCTTTCTGTTTAAGAACTCGGGTTGATTTCTGCACTCCTCCCAATGGCAGCAACGTAGCAGTCCCTGAGCTCTCCCTGCCCTGCCTCTATCCTGATTAAAATTCATCCTCAATATGGCATAAATAAATAACCAGCTGCTTGTTTTTCTCTCCTGAGCCGTAAGAGCTAGAAGAAACCACTGCTCAGCTGCACTGGGGAAACCTACTAGAAAAGACAAAAGGGAAAAAAAATAACATTAAACACCGCACATCCAAATCAAGGCACCTGGAAAAACGACGGATGCCTGGGGAGAACCCAGACCCGGTGTGCATCACCAATCTAACACCGCCGGTGGGTCCCAAGCGGCCAGGCCGGGACTGCCCCCCGCCCCCCGCCGTCTCACCGGGCCCGTAGAACTTGCTGCCTTTGGTCACGTCGAAGACTTTGCCGTTGACAGCCAAGAGGATGCGGGGGTTGCGGGCGCCGTCGAACTCGCGCAGCTGCTCCAGGGAGAAATCCCGGCGCTTCATGCGCGGCAGCGGGTCGGCCTCGCCCCTCCGGGCCGCGCCTCCCGGCCCGCTTCGTGTCCCCCAGCGCAGGTACAGCCGGTAGGCCGCCAGCAGCGCCAGCGCCAGCAGCCCCACGCTCAGCAGCATCTGGCCGCCCGCCGCAGCCGCACC